>VDFB02031277.1:0-80658 GCA_007258455.2 Sequoia sempervirens | reverse complement strand
TTTCTTCTTAGTAGGATCTGATTCACCTTGGTATGGAAAAATTTATACCTACCTAAAAGACGACATCTTACCACTTGACTTATCCCATAACCAAAAGTGCAACTTTATCCGCCAATCCTCTTGCTATACCCTTATTGCTGACACTCTCTATCAATGCGGTCTTGATGGTACTTTACTTAGATGTCTTGAACGTGAAGAATCTGACAAGGCTTTACAAGAAGTTCATGGTGGCATTTGTGGTACTCATTCAAGTGGACTAACCTTATCCAAGAAATTGATTAGAATGGGTTACTATTGGCCTACAATGGAGAGGGAATCACACTTTTTTAATGAAGTGCTCTAAATGCTAGATACATGGAAATCTCATTCATGCACCAACACATGAACTACAACCATTTGTACCAACCTGGCCATTCTCTCAATGGGGGTTGGATTTAGTTGGAAAGATTCATCCTTCATCCTCAAACGGACACAAGTTCATCATCACAGCGACAAAGTATTTTACCAAGTGGATTGAGGTAGTCCCTCTCACTAAGGTCACTGGCAAACAAATCTCATCATTCATACTCAGCTATCTCATTTTTCGGTATGGCATTCCCAACTCCATCAGCACAGATAATGGACGGCCATTCAATAATTAGGATGTTGATGAACTTTGTGAGAGATTCCATATTCAACACAGATACTCAACACCTTATTATCCACAAGGGAATGGCCAAGTAGAGGCCTCAAATAAAACAATATTGAAAATTTTGAAGAAGACTATGAATGATGCAGGGAAAGATTGGCACGTTCAACTTAATCCTGCATTATGGGCCTACCGAACTAGTATCTGAACGCCAATAGGAGCAACACCATTTTTTCTTGTCTATGGAGAAGAAGCCATTTTTTCACTAGAAGTTGAGATCCCATCACTTAGAGTATCATTGAAAGGTCTCATAATAGATGATGAATATAGAGTTTCCTAACTACAAGAATTGGAACTTCTTGATGAAAAGAGACAATGACCAGCTGATCATTTGAAAGCATATCAACAAATGATGTCTTGCAGCTATAATCACAGAGTCAAACCACATACTTTTCAGGTTGGTGATCTTGTTCTAAAAGAGAACCCACACAATCAACAAGATAGAGAGAAGAAAGGCAAGTTTGAACCAAATTGGCCGGGTCCTTACGTGGTCATAGCAGTATATGGTTTAGGAGCATACAAGTTGTCAACACCAGAAGGGGACTTGTTTGATGAACCCATCAACAACATGCACTTGAAAAAGTATTTTGTCTAAAGCAGTTATCATCATCAGAAAAAGTCCTGAAGAAATACAAAAACATCAAAAAGTCCTGAAAATACAAAAAACATCAAAAAGTCCCGAAGAAATACAAAACATCAAAAAGTCCTAAAGAAATACAAAACATCAAAAAGTCTTGAAGAAATACAAAAACATCAAAAATGTCCTAAGAAATACAAACATCAGAAAAGTTATGCTTAAAATACAAACATCATATAAAAGTCCCAAAAAATGGTTACCCCCGTGAAAACCTCCTCGCAAATAGGCATCTCGATAGCGACAAAAAAAAAAAAAATCAATCAGAAAAATGCAATAAAACAAATAGTGAAAATCTGGCAAACATACACTATTTGTAGCTCTCCATCTATTATTTCATGTTCTGCACTTGGCTTCTCAGCTTTCATTTCATGCATCTTTCCATCATCTTAGGGTCGTACCAGCATCATGTTGCCATCATTTTCCTAGAGCGATAACATCTTACCATGGCTTGATTATTGTACATATCCATTTCAGCAAGTTGTGTCAAATACTAGGGGCAAACGTTGACATACTCGGGGGCAATAAACTTTCAGGTTTTACCGAAATAGCTAGACAATGATAGAAAATCCAACCATGAGAGAAAACAATCAAATCCTATGAACATCTATCCAATCATTAGTCCATATCACAATAGTTTTCAGCAAATACCATATCATGACTCATACTGGATGATCTAAAATCTGAATAATAATTGGAATATCAGTGTTACATTTTGAACAATGCTTGTTTGATTTTTTGATATCATCACTCTAGAGCACACTCGATGATGTACTAAACTAGAGTGGCAAGGAAAGAGGATGATTTTTCTTTGTCTGTTGTCTTGAGGTTAACTATCAATTTGGTGCAAATATGTCATGAAACATGATTTCCAAAGCATATCATTGATGACAGTTCCACATTTGCATCATAAAGTGGTTAGTCTTTATCTGTTTATGCAAGAAATGCCCAGGCCATCTCGGTTCAATTATACCCCGATGCTTGTGTTCACTTGCTATATCAAAAATCATGAAAGTTGTACTTGGTCATCCTTGGTGCTAATCTCCCCTCTGATGCTTGTACATACTTCCAACATTTTATAAGGCTCTATGATGATTCAAGAAAGCTACCTGAAGGCTCAACAAACAATTGGTTTTATTTAGTTGCATTTCATTTAGATCAATGTATATATTTGCATACTAGATTCGCATTAGAGTTTTAAACAAAGCTGAACAAATAAATCAACAGTTGTCATGTCTCTTTGGACTATTTGTGGATGACATTTCGACATTTTTTTCACCCTCATTTCATTATCATTTCATCTAGGTCTCGTGCATATCATATAGTTTAACATTCATCATTTAGATCCTTTCTCATTTATTTATCCTTCATGATGCATTATCATTTCATATTTCATATAATTTCATTGCATATCATGGGTCATTCTCATTTTTATTGTCTTTATTTCATTCTCATATCATTTTTGATCCTTTGTCATTACATATCATTCATTTATTCATTAGGAATTTTTCATATCACTTTCATTATCATCTTATCCATCATTTTTTTTATCCATGTCATTAGTATTCCATTTAACATCTTCATTTCATTTTCATTGTTACATTTTCATATCATCACGTTTTACATATCCTATCATTTCATTACATTTCATCATATAATTTCATCATCTCATTTCACAAGCTCATATCATTGCATTTCATTATATCATATCCTTCCATTTCATAAACTCATTTTAATTGCATTTCATCATCCCATCTCGTTACATTTTCTATCATATCATTATTTAATCATTTTCATATTCATTATATCATTTTATTATCATTATCATTTTCATGTCCTTATTCATCATACCATTATCATTTATCATTTATCATTTATCATCATATTATATCATTTATTTTCCTCATTTCATTTCATACTTTATTATACCACTACATTTCATCTCATCTCATTTCGTAATTTATCATATTACATTACATTTTCATTTTATCCTCCCATCTCATTTCATTTCATTTCATCACATTTCATCATTACATTTCATTACGTTTCATATCATTACATTTTATCATATTATTATTCATTTCATCACATTTCATATCATTTATTATCATCATATCATACCATTATCATTCATCATTTACATCTTTTATCATTTCTCATCATCCATATTATTTCATTTGTCATTTTTCATACAACGTTTGATATTACAAATTCATGATGCATTTCACAACATCCATCACATCATCATCATTTGTGGTATTTAAAACATCAAAACACAAGAATTTCATACAAACATTACATTTCCACATCATTTGCAAAACATACATTGTCATAACATATATCACATCATTTCAACATGTTGCATTTTTATCATCAACATCCACCTGCATGCGATTGTTAGTACACATCATATTTCATCATCATCATATCATAATCATGTCAAATCATCCTCCATATCATGATCAGTCATCAAATCATTTGCACACATCCATATCACATAATAAAGAAATAAATGCATATCCATATCAAACCATCATATAAAAAATGCAGCACATCATCAAAACTCATCGCCGCTGCATATCATCACTCATCAAAATGCATACAACAATGTCCAAAAGTCCAATGAAACTAAAAATTCTAGACAGATATGTGAGACATGATCAAAATCAATATATATGCTCCATGAATATGATGTATATCAACAACCCTACGTCAATGGCTCAAGGCTGGCTAGTGGACCCCCCTGATCGAGCTGGTCTCAAGGATGGTGCCTTGCCACTAGTCCCTGCATCTGGATCCCGTTGAGGCCCGGTAACCCCAGACTCTGTGTGGTTGTCGGTGTCCTGCTCCTGGTCCTACTGTGGGACCGTGGGAAAGGCTCTCTGCGCTCAGGAGGATACAACTCCTCGCATCGGACTCAATAGTACTCAACCTCTCTTGCCATCTCAAAGCCCTCTGTAATGGCCTCTCACAACGACGCACTCTCCACAGTGCCCATGAGTCTCTGTGCAACACCCTCTGCCTCTACCGCCCTTCATCTAAATACATCCCTCTTTGCAATCAACTGGACTACCGGTAGGTCTGGGGCAGGAGGATGTCCCTGTGCCTATGCCTGTACCTATGACTATGCCAGTTGTGCCTGTAACTGCACTGCCATACTCTGTGCTTGAGCCAACTGACTCTACAACTGCACCTGTTGTCCCTGCAGTGTCTATACCTGGGCCTGTAGAGTATCTATTTGTGCCTGCTGGGATGTCGAAGTGACCCTGATCACTGTCCGACGTCCAATCCCAGTCCTCGGCCTCAGCATGATCTGAACACTGCCCAATAAGTCTGGCCTTGGTCTCACTGGCCTCTGCTCCCCACCTCTGCCCTCATCTCCGTCGTCATCCCCATCATCCTCATCTGATCTCTCCTCCTCCTCTCCACTATCTACCTCCTCTCCCCCAACTGCTACCTGCTCACCACCTACCACATCCTCTTATCTCCCTACCCCTGGTTGTGGTACCACCAAAATGGGATTTGACTCATCTGGACATGTCAACCGTGGAAATGGATGTGTATGGTAATAAATCGAGTAGTCATCGGACATACCAGCATCAACAATATCCCTCCTATCATCCCATGCCTCAAGTGCTAAATCCATATACTTTGTATGTGCTATCTGATATGAAATGCAAGGTCCCCATCTAGCCTCATCCTTGCTCCGCGCATAGTGAGCAACACCCTGAAGCATCCCCTGTGTAAATCCAAACTGTCGCTGCACCCACAATGCCAAGAATCTCTCTATGATGAATGGGGTCCTCCCTATCACAAACCATGTTATACCTACAAATGAAATCTCTTAATGATCTGTATCCCATGGCTCACAATCTATGTATGGTCGCCATATCACTGCATCCATATCATCAAGGCACCGTCTCCAGTAATCCAACTTTCCCAGCTTAGGCTGGACAAGGAACATAGAATATATATACACATATGGTCTGCCTGGTGGCCTCACTCTGGGACACGCTGGTCTCATCACAACAATATGCTCCCATGCCCAGATCTGGAGCAGTGTAACCCCGCATGACAAACTGGATGAACCTCTGTAAACCACCTAATGTAGATCGTGATATAGATGAGCCAACATGCAGCTCCCCCAGGCATATCTCTATGGTTGTACCAACATTTGCTCAATGATCCTACCCCATCCCACTGATATTCCCTTTGACCGATGATTCAGACAAAGGAGACCTCCAATAAATGCACCCAAAACTGTAGGTAAGGCTGGGTACCCCCTAAAGTCTACCCATGGTACCCAACATCTTGCTATCTGCACGTCACCATACACTCTCAGTGCATCTATACCACCTAGCTCCTTGTGGTCATAGAACACAAGGGCACCTACCACTAGAATACCCAAAATCTTGTACACATCCTCAGGAGTCACAATCACCTCACCTGTCAGCAAATTAAAGGTGTTGTGCTCCGAATGCCACCTCTCTGCTAGCGCAGTCAACAGTCCCCTGTTGACCCGAATCAGAGGCATGGACAACAACTATCTCAATTTGCATACCGATATCAACTCTATATCATCTGGTTTCAGCTATGGTATCCTATCCCACCCCACCGAGTGACGCTCCCTAATCTGGAGGTTTTTGAAAACGTCATATTTTCAGTTATCACAAGGACAATCAATCAGCATCGTATCAATGATTCAATCTCAATCAAGCAAATCAATCTGACTCATGTCTATCAATGACCCATATCAGTGACTCATATCAGTGGACCCATATCAGTAATGTGTTCTATCTAGGTGACTCATATCATGACATCAATGCACAATCTATCTATCTAAATATCACATCAATCTGCTCTATCATCACTTACTATTTGTTTTATTTTTTAGGAAAGAAAATTTATCAACAATCAACACATCATTCTATTTACGAATGAAAATATTTTTTCAATCAATCATCTAGTATTTGTTTTCTATCGTAGAAAGCAAGTTTATTAGCAGATATATCAATCATCTACTCTTTGTTTTTCGTCAAGGGAGACAAAGTTATCAGCTATCTACTCTTTGATTTCTATTTTGGGAAACAAAGTTATCCATTCTTTATCAGATTTTCTACCCATATCAACATGATGACAAGCCCATTTTTATATCTATTTACCACGAAGCAACAAACATCATCATTTTCATCAAATGGGCACATTTCCTAAATGTGCTAATCTGCGGCCTCTATGCGCTAAAACCCTATATGCGCTAAAGTTTTCCCTAGATGCGCTAAAACCCTGTATGCACCATTTTGTGCCCTATATGCACTAAATCATTTCCTCTATGTGTTATTCCCCTAAAAGTGCTAAAAATTTAATCGAAAGTGTCGTTTTATTCACTGGATGTGCCAACCCTACAAGCGCTTAACTGTTTCCTAAAAACGCTAATTTTTTTCCTAGATGCGCTAAACTACCAATTTTCCTACGACATCCTATAAGCACTACACTATCTATCGGATGCACTAAACTATTTTTATAGAAAATTCAAATTTGAATCCTGTATGCGCTAAAACAAATTTTGAAAGTGCTAAAAAACCTACTGTAAGCACTAAAATAGATTGTTTACGCCTAAATCCATGGAAATACATGTGAAAAATCGATTCAAAATAGAAAATTTCAAAGCATAAGGGGTTGGATCGACTCACCGGTGGTCCATAGGTAGCTGGTCTCTGGTATCGGCGGGTCCGCTCGAATCTATGCCTATGGTATGGATTCTCCATCTCGCCAGGTCACTATCAGAGCACAAGGTTTCTCAAAGTCAAAAGGTGAAAATGACTTGTCCTTTTCTTCCCTTTTACCTTTTAAAGGTCAAACAAAGGTGAGTTTTGGTGGCATGTTATTATATTTTTTATCTTTTTATCTAACTTTGACCTTATTTTCACACTAGGGAATCCTTATACATCATTTTTCGAGAGCTAAATCATTGAATTCACATCACAATCAAAATATCATTATCACATCAAAATTTTCAGACATTCTCAACAACTCATATCATCATCAGTGATTTATCTCCCGAGGGGGCATCATTAATACCAGCAACATCTTTCAATCAGAAACATATCAGAACTAGATCAAGGGGAAAAAATCAAACACAGCAAATTTCGAAAGCAGAAATATTTTCTTTGAAGCAATGTGTTTCACACATCACTTCAAAGAGGGGAAAAATGTATATGGATAAAATTGGTCATGTCTGATTAATCCTGGCATTTAATTAAATATTTATTGTTTAATTAATTTTTCTTAAAGTCTTCTACATATGATTAAATTTAATTAATTTAATTATATTGTTCATTCAAATTATTCTTCTATCATGATTAAATAAATCAATTTTATTTAATTATTTCATATTCATATGTCCACTTGATTAATTAAATAAATACACTTTATTTATTTTAATTAATTATCACTTTTTGAATTTAATTAAGTCTTTTTTTATTTAATTAAGTTTAAAATATTTCTTTTCAAATCTTTCTTCTAATTAATTAAATATCTTATTTAATTAATTTCATTTACATGCCATTTCTTAAAAAATTTAATTAAATATCTTCCATATCTTTTCAAAATCATAATTGAAATCTTCCATTATTCTTCAAATCTGGGGTAAATATTCTATTTTAAGAAAAATCTCCATGTCACCCATAAATGAATAATTGAATTTAATAATTCATTATTTATCTTCTTCAAAATCTTTCCATAATCTCAAAAAAAGATGATTTTTTTACAATTCATCTTTATCATCTTATCTTATCTCTTTTTCAGAAAAGAAAACAAATCTTGCTTTCTGCTTTCTTATGTTTTTCTCCAGTCTTGTCCATCCTCAACCGTTCGATCTGCCAGGAATTTTCACAATCATTGATCATATCAGCCAATCAAAAGCTTTTGAAAAACTATATAAATAGCACTGCTAATCCAAGCAATGGTTACAACACACAACAAATGAATTAGAGATTAATTGCATTATAGCATTATGACATTCTAACATTATCATTATAGCTTTATTATTCATAGCATTATCATAATCTTTCATTTTAGCAATCGTGTTTAGCATTAGAATAATCATGTCTTAGGATTACATGCATTTAATATTCAATCTCGTTGTCTAGGAAGACTATTCATTGAGCCTAGCACACAATTTGAGAGCTAGCTGGAATCAATGAAAACACTGGAGATAGAGGATGATAGGACGACATCGATAACAGGATATTGAGTTTGCATCTCTATTGTTTTAATATTCTATTTTTGATATAATGTCTTATTGGTGTGTTTGATTCATTTGTTTTTATATATTTAACATGCATAAAATTGACCACACAGTTGCTATTGTGCCAACAACACTTTTTGTCGTTCTTGTTGTTGTTGTGCCAACAATGCTTGTTGTTGGGCTAGTAATTGGGCTGCTTCTTGCTATGCTTGGTACTATTGCAGGGCTTGTTGATATGCTTGTTGTTGCACAACTTGATACTATTCTTATGCTTGTGCATGTTGAGATTGGTATTGGGCTTTTTCCTGAGCTTGTGCTTGTTGGGCCACTTGTGCAGCCTATGCAGCTTATGCAGCTTGTGCAACTTGAGCTGCTTGAGTTGCTTGTGCAACTTGAGCTACTTGAGCTACTTGTGCAACTTGAGTAGCTTGGGTGGCTTGTTGTTGCAACAAAGCTTGAGCTTGGGGCACTTACTGTGCTTGTGCTTGTTGCACTTGTGCTTTTTGTGTGGCTTGAGTTGCTTGAGCAGCTTGCGCTTGTTGAGTAGCTTGCGTGTTTTTCGCTTGTTGAGCATGGAACTGTTGAAATGCTTTTTGATAGGCTTGTTGTGCTTCTTGTAATGTGATTCTATATTGGTTTGCCACATTTGGTCTTGGTGGTGGTGGTGGTGGATTTAGAATGGTGTTTGTTGTTGTGATGAGAGGTGATATTGTATTGATGATGGGAATTTGTGTAGTGGATGGTGCAATTGATATGCTTGGTTCTTGAGATACCATGTTTATGGATGGTGCAGTGATTGCTTGCGTTGCTTGGATGGTTGCCACCTGTTGTTGCGATATTGATGGCAAGATCGTAGGATTGGGTATGATGTTTTGATTTATGATTGGGGGGTTGTTCGGATTTTGTTGATTGATGGGTGGTAAAGGGGGGAGCCCTAAAGCGAGGATTGTTGTGGATGTTAATGGAAAAGGTGGAAGTGGTGGAAAAATGGGTGGTGTGTTCCCTTGAGGAAATGATGATGTTGAGCGGTCAAAGATTCCCCCTTGTCCAAATAGCCCACTTTCTCCTTGTGAAGTCATAGGGAGAGATGATTGTGTGTTGAGAGGATATGTCAGTGTTGCGTGAAAAGAGGATGGGTCATTGGAGTCATGAAAGGTGAGTGGAGTGTATGGGTGTAGTGGATTCAATGGGACATATTGACCCAATATGGTATTTGCATCCAAGTCTTGGTGTGTGTTTGAAGAGCATGAAGTAATGAGCTCCCCTTGTTGATAATTGGTTGAGTTGGAGCAATGGATGATGTGATTTGTGGGATAGTTTGAGTGATGCTTTGAAATGGATGTGTGGATTATATCATTGGCATAATCCCAAGAGGCTTCTCCACAATAGTGCTTACATCAAAATCAGAAGGGAGTTTAGCCCCTTCTTTGGCCAATTCTAGCATGTATTGTGAGGGATTCAGCTTCATCATGACATTGACAATTTTGTGAGTCTCAGTATTTTGGAACATTTCAATAATCTCATCTTGAGTCATCCATAAAACATTATTGGTGATGTCTTCCACTTGACCATCTTCCTCTTGAGAATCTTGTGGAAGTGGAGGAAGATTGAGCGTGGGATTGCTAGACCCAATGGGATTTATTTCATGAGCGGTTGACTCAAGTCACTCGAAGTGGATGTTTCTTTGTTTATTTCCATGTTCTTCTTGTGTTGTGATCTAGTCAAATGGACCATAAAATGAGAATTAATTTTTAGGAATGGGAGGTGAACCTTTAATTCCTTGGATTGATCTAAACTTTAGGTACAAAAAAGAAAGTCTAAGAGATTTAAGGATCGAAAGGATGTTGATGAGATGATGAAATATGGGTGATTGGTGAATGATTGGAACCCTTAGGAAACCTTGAAGAGGATGCTAAACTTTAGGAATTTTGGATTGATGTTTGATTTTATTTTGGATCTTGATTTTGGATTGATTTGATTTGATTTTGATTGGATTTGGTTTGGATAATGAACTCATAAACTATTAAGAGGTTGGATGTTTTCCTAGAGTAAACTTGTCCACAAGATGATAGTTTAACTAAGTGTGTAAAGAAGGATTCATCTACACACACCTAGTCAAACAAGATGATTTTGATTTTGATTTCAAAGGATTTTCCCAAAGTTTAGCATAAAGGATTTTTTCAAGATTTCCAAGAGTTGTTTGTGAGATGAATTTTGATTTTGGAGGATGGATGAAGATGTTTTGATGTTGATCCTAAGAGACTTAGAGAGACTTTGTTTACTAGACCAAGGTGTTGAAGAACATGCTATTACTTCCTATGTGAGATACTCAAACCTTTGAAAGAGACTTGGATTTTGACAATAGTAAAATGAATACAAATTTGGATTGTTGCTTGATGCACGTTTGTAAAAGTTCAAGGTCAATATTTCTCTAAATTCATAAAGCATAGATGAATGTTTCTTGCAAGATTTTTGATTAAGACCTTTGGATTTTGGTTTTTGGATTTTTATCTTTCAAGAAATCATTTGAAAGAGCATGTGTGGGGTCCAATTGTTTCTTATCTTTGCTTAATGAGTTATTTTTACCACAAAAACTTTCTTGATTAGGTTTTCAAACTAAATGTCTAATGTCCCAATTTATTCTCATCCCACAAAGTCCATTATGCGGAATTCAAGGAAATTAAGGAAAAATTTCCCTAATGTTGACTTTAGTGAAAGAAAATTGAGATATAAATTCAAATGCTTAGAAGCCTCTAAGGGTAGAATCCCTAGGATAAACAATAGCACTTGGATTTGGTCAAAGGTATTTGCTTCCTCTAAAGGGTTTGAATTTTGATGATCATGGTTAAATGTTTGTTTTTCCAATGTTTTAGATCCAAGCAAAGTGTTTTGATTCCAAGAAAATGCAAAACCCTATGGATAGTCAAGAGGCAATATTTGTTGAATCCCCACTTGGATAAATCTAGCTGTGCTTATTCTTGGAAGATGATTAAAAGCTTGACCACACTGGCTCCCCTCCACGACACTCACTTCTATGGGTCAGCCAAGCTTTAGTACCCATGAAACTCCCATGGTATACTTCTCATCTCTACCAAGAACCACAAAAATGTGGGGCGGCTTCAGAACGACCGTTCTTGCACCAACAAATAGATAAGGATTTGGGCTTCTAAACAAATTGGTTCTTAGTAAGGGTGATCGGGGACATGGCACCTTGCGAGCATCCAACAAGCCACTAAAGGCTTTGATAAATCCTACTAGGGGCTCTTATACTTTTTAAGGTAGTACCCCATTTTGAAATACACTGTATGAGTAAGGCCTACATACCATTGGACTTGACGATTTAGTCTTATCCTTTTATATACCAATCCAAGTGAAAAACCAGTTGGAGTCACCTTCAAGTTCTCCTTTTGGATGTGTCTCTTAGGCAGGCCCCTCTAAGGGTAAACAAAAGTGAGCAATCACATCCGTAGTTTGATTGATCTTTGTTTACATGAACAAAGAGAGAACACACATGATATACACCACTCACACTAGCAAGATTTTGTTCAATTTTAAGAATCCAAATTGAAGTGTGGAGGGAATCATTTTTACAACTTAATATCACCAAAAGACTTTTGATTCTCAAGATTGTCGTGAGGCACAAGAGAAGTGCATATGCCTTTTAAGTGATATTACTTTGTATAAGAGATTACAAAACACAAAAGCACGTGCTCATTTTAACCTTCAAAGCAAGAATGGATTCTTTTCAAACACCAAGATTAAAATGTGAAGATTGCTTGTTCAATTTTAAAACCTCAAAACAAACTCCAGTAAGTTCCTAAGATTCTTTTTAATCCCTTTGTTTTGTTCTTTTTAAGCCCAAACAAAAATTATTGAGTCCTAAAACGCTTGAAGATGACAAATTCCTTAGAAATGGGATTATAATTGCTCCCCAAAGTGTTTAAAAAAACTTGATACAATAGAATATAGATTCCATAAGAAGTCTTACTTTCATTTCCTCATTCCTTTTGAATCACTTGAACCTACAAAACTGGTTAAAAACTATAAAACTAGAGGCCAAAAACCAGTTAGAAGTCAAAGGTGATCAAATTGAAAAAAACACATGTTGAAAAAAACTTGAAATTTTCCTTTTACCCCATCCCATTGGCACAGTCTATGATGGTGGCGCAGTTTGGAGGTTGTTAGTGGTGCTCTGGTGAGACAAGCGACGCTCTGTGGAGGGAAAGTGAGCATGATTGCGGTGCTATTTTACCCAATGACGTAGTTTGGAATTTGAGTTGCACAGGCCCTGGGGAGAATGATTCGAGTGGTGTGGTTTGGAGTTTGAAAGCGTCGCCAAATAGTGCTGCTAGATTGATAGCAGTGGAGTTTGACTTGTCAGCGGTGTAGTTTCCTGTAGACACAAAATTAAAAAAAATAGCAAAATTTGGTGAAAAAATGTGTCAATTTCTTCAAATTTTCCCTCCTTCTAGCACCAAAATGTGAATGGTGATCCTAAACTTGCACAAACACAAAGAAAAAACACAATATTAGTCCAATATGAAAGTTAGAAACATCATTCCCCATAAGATTCATTTGAAATGCAATGAACAATAAATAACATGAAGAACACAAATAAAAAGCAATTAAATCCTATTCAATGATCAAATTCTCAATCCCATGGGGGAATTGGTGCTATTTTGATGTGGAAAATATCCCTTTCCCAATTCCTAGTCAAGCTTGATGATGAACTTTGAATATTGATGCTCCTTGATGAAATTTCGCCATAACCTAGCTATGAAATGATAAACACTTATAAAAATGGATGAAGATGGATGATGATTGCTCAAAACAATGAAGATGATAACTTTGCATAAGTTGTGGATAAAAATGCCTAAGATTGTGGATCCAAAATCAATATGAGATCCTTCTATTTATAGAAGATAATGATGGAGGAATAGGAAAAATGGATGAATGTGGGATCAAACACCAACCAATAGCACATTTCCACTTGTCAACATGTGAGTGGACAAAGGTGGAGCACATTTTAATGAATGTGCACATTAATACTATTAGGTGGAAATTCAAAATGGAGAAGTGACAAGTTGGAGGGAGATGAAAGATGAATTAAATGCCACTTGGCTCGAGAAAAGGACATGTAAGAGGCCTTTAATGCCTTGTTAGATGAACAAGTACTTTTGGGGGGATATTTTCAAATTTAAGGAATATTCCATCCTTTGATGCCTTTTTGAATGAAAATAGGAGATTTATAAATTAATTAAATTTATTTTCATGAGCAAGTTGCAAAAGCTAGAGGATTTGAGGGATTAGTGTTAGTATTAATCATGATTTGATTAATTTTAATGGAGATTAGTTGATTTGATAGTTTGATTTAGATTTTAGGATTTAAATAAATCAAAATGAGAGGAATAATGATTTTATAGTTAATTAAATAAAGTTTGATTTATTTAATTAAAGAGGATGGTGTTAGATTTAAATCAAATAAAGATTAATTTATTTAATTTAAAGGAGATGACTTTAGAACCTAATTAAATAAAATGAATTATTTAATTAAAAGAGGGACTATAGGATTAATTAAAAAAAATGATTTATTTAATTAATAGAAGAGAATGATTTAATTAGATAAAATTGATTTATTTGATTAACAGATGAAATGTGATGAATTTAATCAAATAAAGGTTATTCGAGTAAATGGTTAGTAAAGGAGATGATTTAGGATGAAATGGTGTTAGTAAATCAGGATCAGGTGCACAAGATCAATCAGTATATCTTTTGTGTCTATAAATACTGACAATGTTTACTATGTTAAGGGCATAAGACATAATCCCTTGAGTGTTGGGCATATGTGTAGTAAAGGTTATAATCTTGTATTTAAGCATGAAGCACGTGAGATCCAGAAAGGGTCTGGAACTATTATTGGTGCAGGTAAGAGAACATACAGAAACATCTATCAGCTTAAGTGTGTTGATGGTCATTGCTTTATGCCATAGTTTAATGATAGTTGGCTAGGGAATTGGAGGATGTGCCACATGAATTTTGATAATTTGGCAAGAATTTGTTCGGTTCATGTTGTGAGAGATTTACCTAAGATCACAAAACCTATCAATGTTATTTTGTGAGAGATGTTAATTTGGAAAACAAACAAGGAGTAGCTTTATGGGAAAGGAACAATCTGCTATCAGACTACTGGAATCAGTGTATACAGATCTTTGTGGTCCTATAGGGGTGAGAATTCTACAAGGTGATAGGTACTTTATTCTTTTGATTGATGGTTACTCTAGAATTTCATGGGTTACTTTTCTAAGAGAGAAATATGATGCATTAGATAAATTCAAGGAATTTAAAGCTATGGTTGATAATGAAATGGATTTGAAAATAAAGTTTTTGAGTTTAGACAGAGGTGGTGAATTCTCCTCCAATGAGTTTAACATGTTTTGTGAAGTTCATGGAATAAAGAGGCATTTGTCTACCCCTAGAACTCCTCAACAGAATGTAGTTGTTGAAAGGAAAAATAGACTATTCAAGAAGCTACAAAGAGTATGATGAAAGAGGAAAGTCTACCAAAAATATATTGGAGAGAAGCTATTCATACTTTTTCTTACATACTTAATAGAGTTCAAGCTAAATCTAATAGCACAAAGACTCCTTATGAGCTATTGTATGAAAATATTCCTACTGTGAAGGACTTTAGAGTGTTTGGAAGCAAATGTTACATCAAAAGAGATCAAGAAAGCTTACGAAAGTTTGATGGAAGGTTTGATGAAGGTATCTTCCTTGGATATTCTATTAAAATCAAAGATTACAAATGTTACAACAAAAGGTTGAGAAAGTTGAAAGTGCAAAGTTTAAAGTTGATGAAAACTTGCAAAATTCTATTGCAGTAGATGGATATGTGTCAGATGAACCTAATTCCAGAGAAGTAGAAGGAATAAATGATGAACAAGAAATACAAAATGAAGAGGAAGAAGCTCTAAAGAAGATCCCTAAAACCCCTAAGTATGTGCAAAAGAATCATTCCAAAGATTAGATTATTAGAGATAAGAGGAAAGGCGTGTTGACAAGAAGAAAAGTTGTTGAATTGAGGTGAATTTGTGTTTACTCTCTAAGTTTGAACCTAAATCAGTGAGTGAAGCATGTAAGGATGAACGTTGGATGAAGGAAATGAAAGAACTTATACAGATAGAGAAGAATCAGACTTGGGAATTGGTCCCTCGATAGGTAAACAAGAACATAATTGGAACTAAATGGGTATTTAATAACAAGTTGAATGAGAATGGAGAAGTAGTTGGGAACAATGAAAGACTTGTGTGTAAGGTTTACTCACAAAAGGATATAGGTTTTGAGGATAATTTTTCTCTTGTGACCAAGATGGAGGCTATCATAATGTTTTTGGCATTTGTAGCACATAAATATTTTAAGGTTTATCAGATGGATGTGAAATCTACCTTTATGAATGGAGATTTGAAAGAAGAGGTTTATATGGAACAACTAGAACTTTTTCAATTGTTAGATCAACTAGACATGGTATGTAAGTTGAAGAAGGAAATATATCATTTGAAGCAAGCTCCCAAAGCTTGGTATGGAAGATTGGATAGGTACTTAATACAACAAGCTTCAACATGGGCTCCGCATATAGGAATCCTTACTTTAAAATTGAGGAAGACAAAATACTGATAGTAGTTGTATATGTGGATGATATTATATTTAGTGGAAATGAGGCTATGTGCAAGAAATTTGCTAAAGAAATGCAAAAATAATTTGAGATTTCAATGTTTGGGGAGATGAATTTATTTCTTGGGCTATAGATCAATCAAGTTGATAAAGGGATTTTCATTTCACAGTCTAAGTATGTCAAAGAAATGTTGAAGAAGTTTGGAATGGATTACTCCAAACTGGTATGTACTACTATGGTGTCTAGTTGTAAATTAAGAAAAGATGATGATTCAAATAAGGCTGATCAGAGCAAGTATAGATCTATGATTGATGGAGTGCTACTAGATCGGATATCATGCATGCAGTTTGTCTTGTTGCTATATTTCAAGAAGATCCTAAAGAACCACATGTTACAATAGTGAAGAGAATATTTAGATATTTAAGAGTCTTATTGGATTATGGTTTTTGGTATCCTAAGGATACTAATTTTACATTAAATGCTTCTACAGATGTAGATTGGGCTGGTTGTATTGATGACAGGAAAAGTACATGTGGTGGTGTGTTCTTTCTTGGATGTAGATTGGTATCATGGATGAGTAATAAAAATGATTTAGTTTCTTTATCCACTACATAGGATGAGTATATTGCAACAAAATCATGTTGTACATAGGTATTATGGATGAGATAAACATTGAAGGATATCAAAATTGTATTTGATGAACCTATATCTATCTTCTGTGATAATACAAGTGGAATAAAAATTTCAAAGAATCAAGTGATGCATTCAAGGACAAAGCATACATCTATCAAATATCACTTTTTGAGAGAGAAGGTTATGGAGAATGAAGTGAAGCTTGAGTATGTTCCTACAAAGGATTAGATTGCTGACATATTTACTAAGGCTCTTCCTAAGGATACTATTGAGTATCTTTGGGAGAAGTTGGGGGTTATTTCCCCTCCTTTCTTTAACTAGATGCACATGAAGGTGCATTAGTCCAGTGGATCTATGGATCTATCTCTTTTTTGGACTGATGTTGGTGGCTACCTCTCAGGGGAATAGGTAGTATCATGTGTTATCATTATGTTGCTAATTTAGTTGTGTGTACTCCTAAGGGGGAGTATTTAGAGTAGGTAATTTTGGTTAAGTGTCAAAGAGGGAGAATAATGCAAGAAAAATTATCCTTTTCCATTTATTTTAAAGGGGGAGAGAGAATCATGTGAAAAAAATAGAACTTATCTACTCAGGGGGAGAAGATCATCTAAGAGAAAAAGAGAAAGAGTGTTCAGAATTGTTGTGTGGTCTTTGGCAGATTTTCACATCTTGTGTTTCCATCAATGAAAAAGGGGGAGATTGTTGCAAGAATCATGGTTTTTTCATTGATGTCAACATGATTTCTACTAACTGGTGTTGTCATTGATGTCAACTATGGGATGAATATGTTGAGGATATTGAGAGAATTGTGAAAAAATGAAAACAAGTTGTACATGTGTAGTTGAGACCTTGAGGAAGTGTTGTGAGTACATGGAGCTATTCTTTTTTTGTGGATTCTAAAGATGGATTGGAATGAAGTAATGAGAGGAGATGATGGTTTCGGTACTTGGTTTCCAAGTGCTTTTGAGAAAATTTAATAAATAGAGTGAACTATGTTGTGAAAATGTTCATAGTGTGCTTCGGTATTGTGCTCTGTATTATTTCTATGTTGATGCTATGCCTATGTGGATCTTGTAGGTCATTCAAGGTTGATAGAGGTTGCTACATTTAGAATTTGGGTTTTTGGATCATTGTACAGTGCGAGTTATTTTCACCAGTGTGTGAACCAACTATTTAGTAATGTTTTTTATGGTCTGGGAGAAATGTATTTGCTCCAAGTTTCTCCGCTATTTGGATTCAAGTTGTGTAGATCCAGGAAGTTGCTTATAATGCTTTTATATTTCTATGTTCAAGTTTTTACTTGATTTGGTCTAGTACAGTATAAGTTTCATTTATCAGTATCCAAACAAGGGTTATCTATTGTCCTGAGTTAGAGTAGTTGATGTGAAACTTGGTTGAAGTATTTGATGAATCTTAAGTAGTTCATGGATTGTTCTAGATTGATTTTAAGTGAATTATGTTGTTTGAAACTTTTAACTTGATTTGTGGAAGTGTGTACTTAATGTCTATAGTGTTTTGCATGGGTGTTGGTTGACCTTGTGTTCAACACTACATGTGAGGCTTGTAGAAGCATGTTGAAGAGTTTTGGGATCTATTTGTGTCCTAACTAAGGATTTATGTAGGTCACCTTTTGTTCCTATCCACCATAGTAATGTTTGGGTGCTTACCTATTTCAAATTTGAATGTATAACGGCTAGTGGCTAACATTGGGGAAATTTTTTGAGATAGAACTTGATATAAATGTGTATGGTTTTGATGCAAGAGGGTGTGTGAAAGAGTAAGAAGCAAGATATATGAGAGATTGATGCGAGTGATTTGTGTGATGATAAATTGAGTAGAGAAATGTGAATTTCATGTTAGGGTTCCTAAAGATAGTGAGTTGAAGGCATCCAAAATCTTTCATGTGAGACTACAAAAGTGTGCGAGAAATTATGGTGGACTCCTTGTTGCATTGAGAAGTGTTTCTCTGTGTAACATTCTTCTTCTATCTTCTTGTATTCTTTCCATGGAAATGAGCCTTTTTGGACAGTGTGTCATATTTTGGTAGTGAGCCCCTTTGTACTAGTTTTGATATTACTTATATTGTGAGCTAATCCTCACCATGGTTTTTCCCTAATTTGGTTTTCCACATAAATTTGGCGTTCTCATGTGTATGGTGTTATGATTTCAATTTCTATTATCTACATTTCATGTTCAATCAATCTAACAGAAAAGGAATTAATGTATGCTTGTGGTTTTGATTAGTATTGATGGTTTTGAAGGTTTAATTTTCTACAACGGATTCACCCCCCCTCTCATTTTTTCTTCTTCATTTCAACACTACTATGATAGTCACATTTCATGATGTAGGCTAGGAATAATCTTTGTTTCAATTTTAATTCATTTTTTTTCATTGTTGTATTTCCATCTTTCTTAATTGCCCCTTACACAATAGTGTGCATGTACTAATCTTGATATGGTTATTTGATTAATTCATTTTTAAGTGGAGAATCGTATATGATATTTTATGTTAGATTATTTGATTTGTATTGATATGCAATATGATGTATTTTATTTGAATTATGTCTATATTTCTATCATACTGACACATCTTGTTGAGTGAA
The DNA here is from genome assembly GCA_007258455.2 of Sequoia sempervirens. Classification (NCBI taxonomy): domain Eukaryota; kingdom Viridiplantae; phylum Streptophyta; class Pinopsida; order Cupressales; family Cupressaceae; genus Sequoia; species Sequoia sempervirens. The sequence goes on along the minus strand of VDFB02031277.1, from coordinate 61,182 downwards.
CATGGATTTCTAATACTGATGGATTTTAGGGGATTCACTTAGCCACCATGCATTGTTGTGCATAGGATCCTATGGGTTATTTATTTTTATGTTAAGTTGTGTCGGTTACATATATGGTGAGCATCATGTATTTTTGTGATTTTTGAATTTCAAATTTTAGGAAACTGTATTTTAAAATGTGTTTAGAGGGCTCTAAGGTGTGTTTTGTTTGCTAAAAGTGAGCCTAGGACCTAAAGGTATAAGTGGGAAGGTTATTTTTGTTATTTGTAATCTTTTAAAAAGTGTTTTAACACTTATTTTCTCTCCACTCATAAGAGTGACGGAAAAGGGAGGTTGGTTAAGTGTTTGAGGTGGTTATGTGAGGGGGTTATTTCGCCCTTTCCTTTAAAACCTCCTCCTCATGGAGAGAAAAGGGTTAACATGCTTATTTTTTTCTTTTCTCTTTTGTGATCTTGAATTTTTTCTTTTAGGGAAATCTTGGAAGGAAGGATGAGATTGTTGGAGAGAAGAGCCAACCATCCATTTAAGTCTACCATTATTGGGATTATAGAATTTGGAGGTATTTATCTTCCATGATATTTCATATTGATATGTTGTGCATCTTAAAAGGTTAATTTTATTTGAAGGTTTCATTTTAGGGTTTCTTTTGTTGTGACAGGTCATGTTGTATGTGTTGTATCATTTTTTTCTTTTCCTTTAAGGGGAGGTGACCCCCTCTTGTATAGAGGAGTCTTTGGTCCTCCGTGTGTGGGGCTTGAATGGGAGTAGCTCCCTCACATAGGGTCTTTTCATTTTGGGATAAGAGTATACCGTTTAGCTAATGGCCATTATTGGGGGCATGAGTACCCTTGCATTTATGGGATATGAGTATCTCATTGTTATTCATAGTTGTGTTATTGGGAGGAATAAGAGTGTGGGCTGAATTTAGGTTTTATGGTGATGGGTGGTGTTGAGGTGTTGGTATGGAGATTTTGTGTAGCATTATCATGGAGATGTGATTTGATGATATATTTTTTTTCTCCCCATGTCTGGTTGAGCCCCTACTCCCCCTATGCGGTTTACCTTTGGGGTGAACCAATGTGGTAGAAGTGTGTTGTGACTTTATGTGAGTCTTGTCATGAAATTTGTTATATATGTGCAAAAATGTTATTTAGTTGTGTTGAGTCTTGGTTTAAATGGCTAAGTGAGTGCCCCATACTTAGTGGTGAGTTGTTTTTAAAACTCTATGGATGGGAGGAGAGCCCATTGGTACAATGCTTTTTCCATCTTTGTTCCTTTTAGGTCTTTTTGAGGAGTTCATCAAAGATTTGATGAAAGTTGTGCAAGTCACTTGAAAAGAGCATTTTTCATATTTGGTTCAGATTTGTACATCAAAGTCCTTGAATCTTTACAATTTGTAATTCATACAAAAAAAATTATCATGTTTTGTTTCTTTAAAGGAAAGAAATGTTCATTTATAATGCATAAATTTTTTTTGGAAGGAATTATTATACTATGGATTTGCAGATAATTTTTATTTAAAGGGAATCTACTTGATGAATTGAATTTCCATGAGTGCAAAACTAATGAGAACTAAAAAGAGGCTTCATTACTCCTTTTGATTTTTCATAATAGAATAAACTTGTATATTATAGGTTTCAAAGTAACCTTTTGAAGCATTATGTTGAAAAACAATTTTAAGGAAGGCTATAAACTTGTGGGAAGAGATTTAAGTGAAACATTTAGTATAGAAGGGTAATCAACTAGACATTAGTAGAATTTATTTATGAATTCAAACTTCATGCTCGTCTTGTAGTGGAAAAGTAGCAATTTTGCAAGTGCATAAAATCAATTGGTTTAATGCTTAAAGTGCATCCATTGAGTTAATTACTATCTGCAACATAATGATATAAAATATTGTAATTTTTACTGTTGCTATGAAGAAAATATATTCCTTGACTATAAAATGAATAGGACTACTCAAAAGATGATTTATAAATACCTATATTTTCAAGTAGATGGTTCATCTCAATGTGCAATGAATTTGTAAGTGCACTACACTAAGAAATCAAAATTGTGGGAAGTATTGCTTAAGCAAACCAACAATTATAGGAACTTTAGATGGAGTCAGGAAGTATTGAGAACTGAACAAGTCTAATTTGAAAAATGTAAATGCATAACTATAGAGTGTTTTCAAGAAAAATATATTTAGCCTATGTCATGAGTGATTAGAAACTAAGAAAAGAATGAAACATTAGTTCACCAATCTATATCAAAGTTTGACGTGGAGTTCACATTATATAAGAAAACTATAATAATCTAGGTCATGGAAACTCTTATGATAGAAGAGGGATGTGATTAATGGGTTGCCACCACTATAGTGGTGTCAACCCCCTCTATCACCCCTCTACAATTTAGCATTCAAACTATGCTTTGTGACATATCATTGATGCCTAGATTGAGACTAACTAATGTAACTCAAGAAATAAGGAAATTAAACTTCAATTAAATGTTGAAGTCATTACAATATCTTCTACAAAATTTGTAAGAGCAATAGGAAATCCTTCCTTGGGTTTGATAGAACAATTTGGGAAGAAAACTTGGTCATGTCTCTCCCCATATCTCAACAATTTTGATTAGTTTATTTTTCTTCTAGGAAGTCACACAGTTGAAATTGAATCAGGTAGTTAGGATTCAATTGTTGTTAAAAGAAGCATTTTTTGTAAAGGCTCTTCAAGGCATGATTTTAAGTTTGATTTGGAATTTAGGTTTGAGTTGATTTCCTTTTGGTTTAAGTTGGTCATAGGTTTACATTATTCCTTTCAACAACACCATATGAGTTTATCCTTAGTAAGAAGGCCATGAGAGTAGTTTAGGTGCACGTAGTATTGTCATTCCTTTAGGGAGTATGATAATATTTTTAATCTAGTCCTCCCTTAGTCACATGAAAAAATTTAAGAATTGGTTGGTAGATTCATAGTACATAATTTTATTACTCTTGACCTTAATGAATTAGTGACTAAGGCACTTGGTTAACTTCATTTTTATGTCACAAGATCTTGAATATAAACTATTTACATAAGAAAATGTTAAGGAAATTATTCATGTAAAATCATTAGTAAAGATAGTAATTGGTAACTTGGAAGTCTTGTAAGTTTAGGAACATTTAGGTGTAGGATAGTGAGTTGGGGTATGACTCTTTGTGTGTCTGAATGCAGGACAATCTAGTAGTTTTAGAATTATACATGCTTAAGGTAGAAACAAATCATCTTAGACTATTACTTAGTCATCTAAATTTAAGTGTCATTTGAATAAAAATAATGGATTGAGGTTTCTATAAAAGGGAAAAAAAATTGGATTCAAGTAATGTTTTAGGGGAAACAAATAAGGTGCTTTAAATAATAGTGATATTAATAGTAAATGTTACCAAATTTCAGTTACAACTCATTTTGGTAGAGCTGAAACAATTGATTGCATCAGAAGTGAAAGGTATTCCAACAAATTTATGCTAAGGCTTAACCATTGTAGATGAATGCTTTCAAATAGAATTCAATTTTTATTATATAATGTTTTACAACAGAAAGAAATTACATAAATTGCATGATATTAACATTGTCTTTCATTCATTTTGTAATGAAAATGTATACAAGATTGCATAAATGTTACTATTTTATACATTGAGAGGGAAATGATGTTTTTATGTCCCACACAACCCATGTGAATGACTAGAAAGCTATACATATGAAGATAAAATGAAGGAAAACATATGAAAAGAGGTCATATCCTTCATTTCCTTAATGGCTGATTTTAGTGTTGGTCCTCTATCTTCAGCCCCTCTCATTCTTGATCTTTAGATGTACCTACAGATGATTGAAAGAATTGGTTAGAGCTCAGGACATGAAAATAATCATATGTTTCATCAACAGACATATAACCTACATCTATGATGCATTAAATTAGTTGAGCCATTGTCACATTTTTCCAAGAGAGCTAGAAAATTAGATCATCACATGAGCATTGAGCTTCACTATTTTATCTAAATTGTTTGTTCACTGTGTAGGTACAGGTTCATTTATGATTCATCTATTTTGAAATTTCAACATGTGGTGAAAAAATGGGCTCCCATAAGGGTTGAGCCTAGCATGCTGCCCTCTAGATCTTGAGAGGGGTATGAGATAAGCAAGAGACATTCAACTTTTCAAATAGAAGCATATTCTATTTGAAGATCAATTTATAAGGTAACTGAGCGTATTGTCCATTCATGATATCAAGTCAAAGGTGCAATGAGGTTACCCCCTTTCACTTTGAAATGGGAATCATAAGTGAGAAATGAGCTCATTCAAACTTCTTAAATAATGTGCAAAACTGAGTAAAAGTACATCATTTGCATCATGGTTTTACATAATCTATTGGCTATCTCATCATCATTTTTTGCTATTTGTATCAAATAAGATGCATACATTGATGGTACAACCCATTCATTAAGTGCTAAAAGGAGCAACAAATTTGAATGCAGGCACAGTCATGAAAGCATCAACATCAAGTTTGGGACAATCTCCTATATGTCTTTCAAAGCCAAGATGAAGGGTATATGCTCCTACCAATGAATGTTCACCATTTACCAACCAAGGAAAAATTTACAAAGCATTGAATTCAAAGGTGGTAGCCTTGGAGTTGAGTCTTGCAATAATATCAAGGAGGTTGAGAATGAAGAATTAGGAAATTCCTTGCTAGCATTGTATCAATGTGGAGCAACATTTTTTTAAGAGACCTTGAATGCTTTCATGTTTTCTCAAATTAAGATGGTAAAGTTATTACAAGCCTATGATACTAGGGTTACATTCACAATTAAGGTTAAAATAACAATAAGTAATAGAATGATCATTGTTGGGTCACAATCATAATGATAACATTCATAACTGTAGAAGCACTCAGAGTAGTGGAAATAGTTACTATTGCACTCATCTTTAGAATGGAGTGCCTAATTTCAATCACATGTTCACAACTAAGTGGAGCTCACCTGAAGAGATATCTATATATGCTATATAATGGAACCTTTCTTTTACATTTCATTAAGAAAATAAAAAGTGAGGTCACAGTGCAAAGGACATATTGCATAGAGGGGGGAAGCACTATCATGGCATAATGGGTAGTCAATTGTTTGCAAATGAAGTTGATGATATAAGCGAATGTATAGATATAGGTTTGAACAAGAAGGAAAAGATATTCCTAAACAAAAAAAATTCACCATAGCATATTAAGGAGAAACACAACATACAAGTGAAGCAACAGAGGTTTGCCAAGGGTTGAGAGCAAAAATTCACCTAGAAGCTTGAAAATGGAAGCCTTGAATACATTTTGCATATAAAGTAAGGTGCAAAGATTCTAAAAGGGCCAAGCATTTGAGTTATCTAGAAGAGAAGCACCACGATTTTTTGAGAAAGTCATGGCCAAGCATATAGAACCCAGGAAAGAGGAATCACTTTTAACTAAACCACAACCTATTCCTACAGCTAAGCCTGCAACCATGGTCTTTTAAAAACACAAAGATGTAGAGAAGCAGAACATACCATGTTTCTTTTATAGATTTTTGCATGAAAGGCATAGAAATATCAATATCACGCCTAGTAGACTCTAGAAAGGTGCGAGTTTTCTCCCAGTGGACTCCATGAGAGCTCGAGAAAACCCTAGCATGGCAGCGCCCAAGCCAACAAAGCCAAAATGTTAAGTGCAAATGAAAATGGAATGAAAAAGGTCGTGGGTTTTGTTATTAGGGTTTCTTTTACCCTAAAGTGGTCGGCTTCATTTAGAAGGAATTTATGCCTTTAATTTAATCCTTTTCATGAAAAATTAATACCTTGGCCAATGTTAAGTTACCGTTGTAAACTTTTGCAATGAAAAATCAAATCAAAACCAAGGTCGACCTTTCTTTCCATTTTGTAAAATTGAAACTGTAGAAAAATGTAAGGCACTATTAAAGTAATGTTTATAAATTTCTTTAATAGATGTCAAGTAAATGCAAAAAATAAAAGCAAGTACAAAACACCTATTAAGGAATTTTTAGTTCACTTGCCTATTTCTATTTGAGTCCCCATTTTTAAAAATAGAATGAAGCATTCAACTAAAGTTTCTATTTTGGTTTTCTAGTAAGATCCAAGAAATTTTGGAGTCCTTTTGGGTAGGCACGCTTGGGAGGGAAATTTTCCACCTATTTTCACTTGTTTTGGATCAATTCTATGCCCTCTTTTTATGGTTTTTTCCTTCTACTTGTTAGAGGCACTTTGGTTACTATTTTGTATTGCAGTTAACTGCAATTTTTTCTCCTTGGCTCTTAGAATGTTTTTTGGATATTAAATGAGGAAAAACTTAGTTTTTCTCAGTTCTTGCTTCTTCCTCTCTTGAGTATTGCAGAGAGTTTGTAAGTTTTGTAACTTAGATTTTCATAATATGATATAGCAGTTGTTTTCAAATCAATAAAAGCAACAGTGCATTCCTTTTACATGGTTTTTGTCTCATTTTCTCATGGATTATTTGATGTTTGATTGTGATTCTAAGTGTTGAATCCTTTTTCATGTCTCATTATTGCAAATATGTGTGTAGAAGTTTCATGTAATGCAAGTTGTATGTTGTGTTTAATTTCAAACCTTCATATAAATCACTTTTGCATTACATGTTTCACATGAAATTGTGAGTAAATATTTTGAGGGTTGATTGTGAGTTGAATTAGTGAATAAGTTTAAATTTTTTTGGTGCATCACCCTCTAAGTTTTAAGCTTTCCATTTTAGTTATCCTTCTATCCCTTTTCTCTGAAAAGTTAGTAGTTTTAGGTGATCTACAAAGGGAACCAACCCTCTTTGGAGATTCATTCTCATTATAAGTCACCCATAGCTTGAGAATGTTTCCATGTTACATAGGATAATTGAGTCTAACTCAACTAGGGTGCAATCCTCATTGATAACAATACATAATAATAAAATAATGATAATATGATAAAAATTGGACACCTATCTTAATTAGGTGAAGTATGTAGTCTAGCTAAATTAGAAGGTTAATAACATAACAATAAACTTTAATTAAAGAGGTAAGCTTTCAAATTCACCATGAGAACTTCAAACTATCAACTTAAGATATAAATATTATTCAAAAAAGAACTATCCCAATAAGGCAATAAACAACTTGTAGTCATTTACTAAATTCCAGATTTACATGTTGATAATATAGTAATGTTAGAATTATTATTGTTTTCTTTCAATACTTGGAAGTTGTGTAAAATGACTTATTTATGGTAGTTTTATTTATCATATAAAGGTCTCATAAATTTAGTTTTATTTTAACCTTTTATGTCTTTTCATCATTTGACTAAAGTGGAATTATTGTTTTCAAGATAGGAAGTGAATTCAATATTCATGGTTTTTAGTGAGTAGTCTTCATCTTGTTTCAAAATATTCTAGAATAAAAAGAAACTCTGGTAATTTAAACCAAAAGATGCCATCGTAAGCTGATGTCATCAATCAAGACTTAGCTTAAAAAATCAACTTTTCCTTAGAGACTGCTTGTAAGTTGAAATTTTTAGTAGTTACATTTGTTTAAAATTCAGAAATTTTTAGGGCATGACATTTTGTATTAGAGCAAGGTTCCAACACTAGGAACCTATTGGCCATGAGTTAAATGTTAAAATAAAGCCTTGTCCTTTGTGTAGATGGCTCATGTTGGTAGGAATACCAAGAGAGAGCAATCACAGGGTGATGCTTCAGGTAGAACTTGTTTTGGGCCCCACCAGTATAAGGGAAGTCAACATCAATCCTAGCCTGAGCTAGGCCCCCAAATTCTTTAGGCTCTTCAAAATTTGGTTGGGGTCATAGCGGAAAGGTTGCTCCCAGTTCAACAGGAGCATCATTTATCCCATGAGAATGTAATCGAGGGTCAACTCATTGAGAGTGAAGTTGAAGTCCTCCCTTTATTCTAAAAGTTTGAGTAGAGGAATTGGAAGAATTGGTGTACCCATCCCCACCTCATCATGAGAAACCTAATTGGGAGGTGGAGTATAGGCTAAGGGGACATCAAGATATGAGAGATCAAATTAGAGATCGCTTGTAGCTTAAACCACCCACCTTTTTGGGATCTAGTAGTGGAAGTGAGGCAGAAGCTTAGTTACTTAGTTTGGAGAGGCGCTTTGGGATAAGTACATATGAAAGAAATGTTAAAGTACACTTTTCAATTCTTCAGCTAAGGGGGAATTCTTCTACTTGGTGGATACAAGAGGAATGAAAATACCATCTTTTTATAGATACTTTGACTTGGTAAAATTTCTTGGAGCATTTCAAAGAATGCTATATTTTGAAACATTATAGGAAAAATAGGATTGATGAATTCCATGAATTACAATAGAAGGTCCTTATAGTTAGTCAATATGAAAGAAAATTTCTTGAGTTACTTCAATATGTTGGCTAGATTCAGGATGTGAAGCTAATGGCCAATCATTTTGTTAGAGGATTAAAAACCCAATAATTTTAGAACCTGTATGAATGGTAGCTATTGAAAACTTAAAGGTTGTAGTAGAAAAAGCTTTGATAGTAGAGGAAGTTCATGGGAACACCCAAGAGGCTCAAGAGATCATAGTAGGGTTTTTAGAGGCTCCCCTTTCCTTAAAGGGGAGGAAACAAACCAAATACATGCACTTAAAGACCTCAACAATAGCAACAAGGTCCAAGAAATAGATCGAATCTGTTATGCCTTGCATAACCACCCCATTTTGGTTTGGTCAAAATGGGTCCCCCTTTGTTTCTTTTTTCCTTGGTGTTCTTGTTCGGATCTTAGGAGTTGTTTCTTTTTCTCCTAAGTCTTGGTTTTTTTTGTTTTTTGGGTTTGGGTTTCAGACCGACACTGACACTTTTTACTTTTAAAGGTTCAGGCTTCATCTCGTGCTTCGATCCCAATCCCATGCTTTTCCTTGTCTTTTTCTTTATGTGTTAGAGTTAGGTTTTAGATCAAAACCATTACTTTGCACCCTTCAAGGTGTAAGTTCCTATTTTTGTCCCAATCCCAACTTCCGCTTTTCTCCCTTGTGTGTTTTGCTTGTGTCGGAATCGGGCATCAGACCAGAACCAGAACCAAGAACTTTTCAAAGTTATTGTTCCTGTTTCCATCTGAATCCTGACTTCTGACTCTCTTTGTGTTTTTCAGGATCAGACTTTGGACTGAGTCTAGCACTAGGAACTTTTCAAACTCCTTGTTTCATCTCTCAACCTAATTTTGATTCCCTCTTTGTCTTGTTTGTTTATCAAGTTTTGGACCTTGGACCTTCTCTTGAACTTTGCACTTATTCAAATTTTGGTGTCATCTTGTGACTTGTTCCTGACTTCTGCTTACCTTCATTCTTGCAACCTGCATTTATGAATTTCACCCCAATCCTGAGGCCTGACCAACCTGCATTTAATGTCTAACTGTTCGTATGCGTGAATAGGTTTTTATTTTGCCACTCCTCAGTTTCCATCCATTTTGGCTTGAACAATTTGACATAGAGAACTAGAGCGATGCCGAGATAAAGGGTTTGAGGAGGCACTTCGATCTCACCGTGCTGTCAAATACTTGGTTGAATTTGGAGGTAGGGGTTTTTTCCCTTGCATTTTTCCTTTGTTCTTTTTTGCTTGCAATTTCCTTGCTCTTGTTTCACATGTTTCCTTTTTTTTTTTTTCCTTTCTCACTTGTTTTATTTGGTTCATCTGTGTTTTCCTTCACACCCTTTGGTGTGTTTTCATTGCTCTCGAATCCCTTGGTTCATTGGGAATTTTTTCTTTCCTCAGTTTTGTTTTGGTTTCTTACTTACGGTATTTTTTGTCCCATTGTGCCCTAGTTTTCTAGGGCTCTCTTTCCATACTGTTGAGTCAAAACTACATTTGGATTGATAAATTTCAAAGTTTTGTCTATTTAAAATAAAAATCTTGTTCTTGACAACAACCCAATCTTGAAGGCACAAATTCAAGATATTATTACATTTATTTTTTCCTTCATTATTCTTGTTGTGTTATTCCCAATTCCCGCATGTATTCCAAAGTTAGGAATAGAAACTACACTTAGGGTTTACCACTATTTGAGTCTAGTTCTTTCACTTGCTTTGATCCCAACTTTCAATGTTCTATCAGGATCAGGTATTGGATCTCCACAGATGTTAAAAGGTTTTTGACAAGGTACCACTCCATGTTCCGATTTTGATCCCCGCGTTACCATCAGGATTGAGTATTGGATCAACACTTAACCTTTGACATATTGTTAAGTACCATGACCTGGTGTCAACCCGATTTTGACATCCGACATAACAACGAGATCGGGACTCAAAACTAACCTTTTCCACAATGCTTACTTAATGACTGGTCCATGAGAAGATCCTAATTTTGATTCCCGATACCTTATCAGGATTGGAACTTGGGAATTTACCTTCACTTGGTCCTTACTATAGGTTTGGTTCCGATTCACAACCCGATCCCAACTTTCGATTCTTCATCAGGATCGGGAATCAGATAGAAAATTTCATTACCTACATCTATTAACTACCACTACTTAGTGAGGATCCGATCCCAATTCTTGAATATGTTTCGGGATCGGACCACAGGTTAAAACTAAACTTGAACATCACTATGGGTATAGTTTCCAAGTCAGGACCCGATCCCAACTTCCGTTAGAGTTTAGTTTTATGTTTAAAATGGCTAGGTACTTGGTTATGTCCCAAACTCGAAACCCGAAGATGCTCAATTAACTTATTGAATGGGAATTTACCTTGAATTAATGTTGATATAATTTGAATGCTTCTGCTAAATTTCTCTTCATATGCCTTTTCTTTGCTTGATAATTGTCAGTAGTGCAGGATAATTAGAAAATGTCTGACTCAGAGGAGGAAGTTCCCATTGAAGGAACATCAAAGGGAATAATAGCCAAGAATTTAAAGCTAGAACAATTCCCTCTCACAATGAAGTATAAGTTCCAGGGGAGCTTAGTACCATCTAAGTTCGAGTCTGATGTCATGAATATCATTGATACACTTATAGCGCACATTGATTTGGAATAGTTTCAGGAGGATACCTTTTTAGAGGATGCTACCCTAAGAGCAAAGAGGATTCTAGAGTTTGGGTTAGCTCATTTGGCCAGTTTTCCCATTGTTGTGCAATGTCCTTAGTTCATACTAACTATTGCACAAACGTAAAACCACACTCAAAGGCAATGCATTGATGCATAGGGAAATGTAATAATAGATTTAACCCCAGCCATGATAAGACATGTTTTTGACCCTCCTCCTTATCCCAAACTTGAGATTATGAATGAAGCTGAGGCACTTGGACTCTAGGAAAAGGATGTGGAAGGGAACAAAAAACTTATCAAGAAGCAGTAGCTTAAGACAGAGAAGAAGTCACTGAAGAAGTTGCCAACTAATCTTAAGAGGTTAGAATTCTCTAAGGATATAGGGAACATGATTACATTACTAGCCAAAGTATTTGGAAAAAAAAAACTCATGTGTCTTTGATGTTTCCATTCATTCAGCTGATGATGGAAGGGAAGCAATTTTTGGATTGGGAACAAATTATTTTGGATAACATTCATAACCAACTGCTAAAATTAATAGAAACCAAGACATTCTATATGTCTTCATATGCCATTTATTGTGCTGCAAGGATGGGATAGTTTTGTGGATTAAATATTAAAGGGTCAATGAATGATGGCCCAGATTAGAAGAAGGTTTGGGGATATTATGATCAGTTGGAGCTTAAGTAGGTAGAGAAACACGTCAAAAGAGTCAACAATGCATTTTTGTATCTTGTTATTAATCATCTCACAGGTGACATTGGTTTCAGATTGTCACGAGATGCTATGGAATTCATCCAAGAGTGGGGATATTGGTTTATTAAATACCCCAAGTCCACTTATTTCAGATTTTTTGGTTATGATGGTCACCCGTTTAAATTTCCAAGGTGTTGCGGTGACAGATGGGTCTTGATGGAGTTCGCTCATCAGGCCACCGAGGTAAATGCCATTTTTTTTGCATAACATAAGACTATTTTTCATTCTTTCCCAATGTAATTGGGGTTTTATTCTTGTTCCTCTTCAATAAGGGCTAAAATAGCAATAAAGGAATTTCAGTCTCTGAATTTCCAGTAGCATACTCAGGAAATTCTTTGATCCAAGGAGAAAAATGTATGCTTCTTAGTTTCCCCATCATCAACCACTTCTCAATAAATTTTGGGCCAATCTTCAAGATCAATTTGAATTGAGGAAAAGGGGGTATGAAAGATTAACAATTCCCTAGATGAGAGATTTTTAAGTTAAAATGGATATTCTAGTGTGGACATCTAAATTTGGACACCTAATTTATCCAAATTCATCCCCTTTCGTCTTATTTTCGTTAATTAAGTAATACTACTATTATTTAAATAATAGCTTTAATTCTGCCAAATCCCTAAGGTATTTAATCAATAATACCTTATCTCTTTAATCCTCCTTCCATCAATTGAATTAAATAAATATTCCATTTATTTAATTCCCTTCATGTCACATCCTCCATCATTTTTATCTTATCCTAATCCATCTTCTAATCTCATCATTAAGGTGTGCACATGCCTAATCCTTGATTAGGATGTGTCACATCCTCCAACTTTTGCAAGTTGGCCTCTAATCTCTCTTAGCCACCTAACCTTCCTCTAACCCCTCATCACTTGTCTAATCACCCCCTTTAGTCAATTCTTCCCATCCCCCAAGGAATTTTTAATTCCTTTTCTCTTCCCCATGTCCTTTATGACATGTGTCCTTGGTCAACCTTATTAAAGGCTTTTCTTTTTTGACAAGGCATCTCCCTTCCCCATGTGAATTAAATAGAGTGGGTGGAGGGACATAAGAACCCAAGATGGATGCAGTAGATGAAGGATGGGCGATTGTGGATGGAGGGATGTAAGGACCCAAAATGGATGGAGCGGATGAAGGAGGAATATGGACGGTTGTTTTGAGGTGATATGATAGAGGAGGAGGGATGGAAACATATGATTTGGTGGAGCGATGGGCAAAGCCAGAAATTCTTTTGGAGAAGGCTTGTTGAGGACATCTAGAAGTTGTACCAACATCTTTAGATTGTGAGTCTTGGGAAATAGATCCAAGACCTTGCATGCAGATTTGTTCTTTGACTTGGATGGGCTCTAAAATACCTTGCTCGTGAAGGCCTAGACCTTTTCCTTGATAGTTCATGTTCTTGAGCATGCGATCCATTGTGGGATTTTTGTTATTCTAAAAACATGATGCGAGTCCATTATTAGGTGGGGGATGATGGGTGGTATATACACTGTGTTTTTCTTCTACAAGGAGGCCACCATGGAACAATGTGAGAGTACCAAGGGGATATGCAAGCGGTGTGGGGATAGCATTTTTAGGCGATGATGGGGGATCCTGAGAAGGAGATGGTGGGATAGCAGCATTTGGATGGGTGGTATCGGGAGAGGGAGTAGGGGATATGATAGGATCTAATTTTGTGGTAGAAGGCTCATGCAATGGAGATGGAGATGGAGTGGTAGAATCTTGAATGTCAAGAGGATCATGGGATGGAATGGATGGGGGATTGTGATCTTGCAGTAGACTAGATGGGATGGTAGGATCTTGTTCTAGAGGAGGGGATATGTTGGCATGCTTTGGATCAGGCTCTTGGCATGACTCCTCATGTGCGGGAGGCGTGATAATGGAGTCATGGGGGGACTCTTCAAGTGGGGAAGATGGAAGGATGGAGGATTCAAAATATTCCTGGGAATGGATACTAGGAGTGGAAGAAGTGGATTGGATTTGGGTATCGTCGATAGGTTCGACAGCTCTCGGAGTAGGGGGTGGGTGTTCAATGGATTTGGTAGATGTGATGATAGGAGATGGGGACTCTAGGGACTCAGTGGATTCAAAGGATGCGATGGTAGGAGATGGGGACTCAGTGGATTTAGAGGATGTGATGGTAGGAGATGGGGACTCAGTGGATTCAGAGGATGTGATGGTATCATCAATGATAGGTGTTGGATGGAGAAGGGTTTCATCACTAACGACCATGGATGATGGGTTGGGATGGCATGGTTCCACAACTGCAATGTGTGGAGTGGGAGATGTCTCCTTTGTTATAAGTCCTTGGAGAAACTTGAATATGCTAGGCTGAGATGGCGAGGTGGGAGTGGATGAAGGTTTATGGATTAGTGGACTAGGATTAGATGGAAGGTTAAGACTAGATGGAGGATTAAGGTAAGGATATGGGCATGGGGAATTAGGATAGGATGACATAGACGGTGGATCGTTGGTAGAAGATATGGGCGGCATGTTGTAATAAAGGTATTAGGATGGTGGATTAGGATGGGAAGATGCAGGTGTTGGATTAATATAGGGAGATGGAGATGTTGGATTAGGGTAAGCTGATGGGTGTGTTTGACTAGGATAGGAAGGTGTGAATGTAGGATTAGGCTGAGTGGATTGGTATGGGAGATTAGGGTAGTGGGTGCATGTGGATGAAGGATTGAGATAAGAGGATGTGGATGGGGGATCAAGATAGGGGTATTGTGACGGAAAACTACGATAAGGGGATGACGTAGATGAAGGATATGATGGATATGATGGACATCCCTTGTCAAAGGTAGCATAAGGAGTGTGATTAGGCATAGATGAAGACATGATGGGATAACTCAATGGGGTGATTGGATTTTGGAATGTGGGTGGAGAAAGCTTACTAGCAATGATAGTGTCAAGGGGATCTATGTCGTATACCTCTTGATCAACAAGACTTTCGTTATCATCGTCGACGTAATTAGGGTTTCCCTTGACCACTATTGATGGAGGATAAGAATTCATGATGATGAAAGGATAAAGAGGATGGACAAAAGATTTTGGATGGAAATGGACTAAAGCTCAAATTGGGATTTAGGGAAAGCTCAAATCAGGATTTAGGGCAAGCTCAGATCGGGATTGGATTAAAGCTCAGATTAGGATGATTGGATGATACGATGGGATTGATTTTGATGATCGGATTTGATTATCAAAGGATGATTACGACACCGAATCTACCTCAAGATGGAAGTAGATTGATTGGGTCGAAGATGATTGGATAGGGATGCGATTGGATTGGACTGGATAAGATTGATCGATTGAAAGATTGGATGATGGATTGGATAGGATGACGAGATAGACTGTAAACCCCGTTCAAAGATTATCTTAGATGACTTAGGATACTGATTGATCGGATTAAAGGATGAATGGATGATTGCAGAACCGAATCCACTTTGAGATTGAAAATGGATTGATTGGGCCAACGATGATGATTAACTTAGGATGGATGACAATCCTAAGAGGATGCTAATGATGACGATCAGATCAGATACTTAGGTCAATTTGGATAATAACTTGAGATGAAGTTACAGGGATTTGGGTGGGGAAAACGATGATTTGATTGTAGAAATGGATGATAGAAATGGATGAACAAATACTCAAAATGAGCAAATGGTTGATCGGGATGGATGAACGATTACTCAGAACAAGTAAACAGATGATCAGAATGATAGAACAGGAGTTCGGAATGATGAAAGGATGTGTGAAATGGATGAACGTTTATTCGGAACGAGTAAACGGATGATCAGAATGATAGAACGAGAGTTCAGAATGATGAGAGGATGTGTGATATATGGATGAATGTTTACTCGGAATGAGTAAACAGATGATCAGAATGATAGAACGAGAGTTCAGAATGATGAAAGGATGTGTGAAATGGATGAATGTTTACTTGGAACCAGTAAACAGATGATCAGAATGATAGAACGAGAGTTCAGAATGATGAATGGATGTCTTAAACAGATGAATGTTTACTCAGAATGAGTAAACGGAGAGAATGGTAGAATGAGAGTTCAAAATGATGAAAGGATATGTTAAATGGATGAAAGTTTACTCGAAACGAGTAAACGGATGATCGGAATGACAGAACGAGAGTTCAGAATGATGAATGGATGTGTTAAATGGATGAATGTTTACTTGGAACGAGTAAACAGAGAGAATGGTAGGGTATACCCCCCTCGAGGAGGTAGATGGTGAAGAAAAAGGTGCCCTGGCCAACTTCTCAAAAGTATCAAGTGGTATATATCATCAGAAAGAGCACAAAAAAATGAGAAGAACTTCCTTTGAACGGAGTCAATTGGATAAATAGTGTGGAAATGGCGGCCCCGGGAAGAAAGAGCATAAGGACAGGCCTGCCACTCTGTAAGGACAGGTCCGCCATAGCACTAGGACAGGTCCGCCACAGCACTAGGACAGGTCCACCACTACACTAGGACAAGTCCGCCACAGCACAGGGACAAGTCTGCCACTGCACTAGGACAGGTCCACCACTCCACTAGGATAGGTCCGCCACAGCACAGGGACAGGTCTGCCACTGCACAGGGACAGGTCCGCCACAGCACAGGGACAGGTCTACCAAAGGATAAGTTTAAGCTTGATTTTTTGATGGATGGGTAAGGCAAAGGACCGAAAATATAGCAAACACTGATAAACAGATTTGGCTAGACTGAAAATGACTGGTTTTGCACGAGAAAGACAATTCAGATAGCACAACCCTAAGATTTAGTAGAAATGGGTCTGGCCAACAAAGTCTTCTACTCTAAGATGCACATGGTTGCTAAGGAGTCCTCGATATACACCCAATATGTGAGGCCCAAACCGTGAACACCAACCCGTTACAAGCGTGAGTCGGGAACCTTAGCGAGATACTAATGGCTCGGACCAACTCTTCACGTCATCTCGACGCTTCGCCAATTACAACGTGGTTGGATTGAGGTACAACTTTTGCTCTCCCCCCTTTATATACCTTTCCAGTACGCGTGGTTGGAATCGTCCCTTGGGGTGATGAAATCCCCAAGCAGGTCCCACTAAGAAAGTGAAAAAGGGGTGACTCAAAGGACTTGGAAAGCTACGATTTCTCGTCACCCAGGATCGCCAAATGGTGCAAGGGGATTGGATATGTCAAATAGCCTTCCCAAACACGCCAAACAAGGTTTATTGACCCCTTTAATTAAACTATGTGCCTAATTTACCAAAAGACAATTGGCAAAAACTTGAAATTTTACCTTTGGGAGGACAGGTCCGCCACTCTGTAGGGACAGATCCGCCACTCTGTCAAGACATGTCCACCACTGCACTAGGACAGGTCCACCACTGCAGGAGGATAGGTCTGCCACTGCATTAGGATAGGTCCACCACTGTAGGACAAGTCTGCCACTCCAAGACAGATCCGCCACTCTAGGACAGATCTGCCACCCTGTCAGGACAGGTCCGCCACTCTAGGACAGATCCGCCACTCTGTCAGGATAGGTCTGCCACCCCAGGACAGGTCCACCACTCCAGGATAGATCTGCCACTCTGTCAGGATAGGTCTGCCACTCTGTAACCTGGACCTTTAAAAATGCAAAAAATAGCAAACGTGAAAGAAATAGACCCATTTGTGGGTCCCACCGGGCGTGCTAGAAATGTGATAGGTCGAATGTGAGTGTTAGAAAATGAGCAGCAAGTAAAAGAGTGCAAACAAACACCAAAACAACCTACACCTCAAGATTATCCTAAGTTGGAAACAACACAAGATAAAAAGCAACAAATGGAACTTAATACCTTGCGTCGAATCGATCCTTTGGTTGGCCCTTCGATCTTTGATGTGTATGCTCCTTGGATGGCAAGTAGATGCAAGCTAAGTGATGTTGTGAGGATGAGTGCAAGTGGATGAAAAAAAGAAAATGGCTAAGTATAAGATGAGAAACAAAATTGCAAGAGTTTGGCTAGCACAATGATCTCTCTCAAAATGAGAGAAAAGAGGGGGTATTTATAGGAATTTTGAGAATTCTTAGGGGAAATGGACGGTTGAGATTGAGCCACCAAATATCAAGATGTAGGGCTAAGGTGAGTTGAGAACTCACAAGCCCTCACATCTTGACATGTGGCATGTGATGTAGCCCTAAAAGGTGAAGTGGACATGAGGTGGAAGGATGGTACATGACATGGAGGGGGGTACAAAGTACCTTGGGATTGGACAAGATCTCCTCATAAAGGAGGTCCTTGTCCCCATGTGGGGAGAGGACAGTGGGGAATTAAAAATTCCTCAAATATTCTCATGGGGAGATGGGAAAGAATAAAGAATAAGTGAAGGACATGTGGGAAGAAGTGAAGGAATTAAAAATTCCTTTTGAGTGCCTTGGGGGATTAAAAAGTGAATTAAAAATTCACATGGGGAAAGGAAATGCCTTGTCAAAAAAGAAAAGCCTTTAATAAGGTTGACCAAGGACACATGTCATAAAGGACATGGGGAAGAGAAAATGAATTAAAAATTCCTTGGGGGATGGGAAGAATTGACTAAAGGGGGTGATTAGACAAGCTGATGAGGGGTTAGAGGAAGGTTAGGTGGCTAAGAGAGATTAGAGGCCAACTTGCAAAAGTTGGAGGATGTGACACATCCTAATCAAGGATTAGGCATGTGCACACCTTAATGATGGAGATTAGAAGATGGATTAGGATAAGATAAAAATGATGGAGGATGTGACATGAAGGGAATTAAATAAATGGAATATTTATTTAATTCAATTGATGGAAGGAGGATTAAAGAGATAAGGTATTATTGATTAAATACCTTAGGGATTTGGCAGAATTAAAGCTATTAATTAAATAATAGTAGTATCCCTAGAAAGAAGTTTCTGAAGAAGAACTTTTTGTTGTCCCTTCACAAACCAAGGATACTATTCCTACTATACCATCAACATTAGGAACAATTGTTGAAGAGGAGTGGCCCCCTGTGATTGATGTAAAAAATTCACGTATCTCCTTAGACTCTAAAAGAACTTCATATCAGGAAGAAGAAAGAGCAGAATGGGAGGAATACCTAGAGAATGTTGAGGAAGATCTAGGAGAAGAGGAAACTAGATTTGAGCCTGGAAGCCTATATAGTGAGGAGTTGGAATTGAATGAAGTTTTGACTGAAAAAGAGTAAGAGGAAATAATGGAAGGTGCCCAAAGACTAGTTGTTGAACAGTTGGCTCAAGAAGAAGAAGAGCGAAGAAAGAAAATTGAAGAGCTAACCCAAGAAAAGGAAGTTGTTGAGGTACTAAAGAAAGCAGAAGAAGAGGCTCTTGCATTAGAATTAGAATAGAGATTGAAAGATGAAGAGGAGGTTGCATGGAAGGAGGAAGAAATGAAGAAGATAGAAGATATTAGAGTCCAAAATGAGAGACTGGAGTAGGAACGGTTAAAAAAAGAATAAAAGAAACGAAAAAAGGCCTCTTCCCAAAAAATTGTTAAGGTCATTTCTTCTACACCTCTATTAGTAGCACCTCCTAGTATTCAACAAGTGACTACTTAGAAAAATGCTCCCACTTGGATCAAGCTAAATTTGGAAAAGAGATAACAAGTGTAGGCTCAACCAGTGACATGGGATGAAATGGTAGAAAAGATTGATAAAAGGAAACCAAGGAAGAAGCATCATGTTATACATTGCAAAAAGTTGACTGATGAGGGATATTTGGTAGCAGAAATTGCTACAACTATTGTTGATAAGGACAACAGGGAATTGTAGGCTGAAGATTATTAGATAAGCACTGTCAACTTGGGAACACATACAAGAAATCAACAAATAAATGTAATCGATATTTTTTCCACCACCCCCAAGTCAAGGTTAATTAACTATAAGCAAGATAAAGATGAGCTTAAGGATCAAGTTGGAAAAATGAAATATTTTCTGAAGGAGTTAATTGCATCCACTCCTGAGCAACCGACACCATCGGAGACCCCTTTTTTGATGAGTTGTAAGGAGGTGGATGGGTTGAATGAAATGAAAAAGAAGGCCACCTATTTTGACAATTGGTTTAATGTTTTCAAGTTTGACATGGATAAGCCTCTAGATGAAGGTTTTAAAAACTATTATGTAGGCATTGCTTTGGTTAAAATGATAGAAGAATCTATAAAGAAATTGTGGAAAGAGGAAGAAAAGCTCTGATAGTACTTGGGAAAGCTGAAGGTGATTACTAAAAGTTCCAATGAAGAGTTGGTCCAGTCACATATTTTGGGTGATGAGATCCCTGAATATGTTTCAAAGGCCATTAATGTGTCTATTTTTAAAACCCAAAATCTCATTGAACAAAGAATAACTATGGTCAAGGGCATTCATCAGATATGGGAACAAGCAGGCATATTTGAGGATATTATTGTGAAACTCATTGACAAAACTTTACCTCTAGATTAGAGACTTGAATCATTGGGAGAAATAAAAGATGCTTGGGAGGTGTGACTGGATAAGATAATAAAAGGAGATACTGCTGAGTTAACACTCATGGATAAGTTGTTGGACATCAGATGTGACATGCGGTGGGAAATCATAGATATCGGTTAGCTAAGGGAAATGGTTGCTATAGTGGAGAAGAAATGTGTAGACTCAAATTTTAAAGTTGATTGGTCAATGGACCTGATGATGATACATTGAAACAAATTTTCTACAATTATGATGAGTATCATGGGATTTCTCATAAGGATGACAAGTAAAAGAAATTTTTTTAGGTACCTCTTGGGACAACAACACTTTTATGATAGTTTTTTAGCAGGTGGATGACTTCAAATCAATTTTGGTCAGCTAGAGATAAAGCATGGTGATCAACAGACAACAAGGTTGGAACTCATAGTTAGATTTTTATTGAAGAAGCATGTGGTATACCTTTTCAGTACCTGCACTTTGAGCAAAGACAAACACTCAGAGTTAACTGGGCATCCTATAATTATGGATTTGGGCCGCAAATTATGGATCTTCATTTTGATAGGAGAAATTGCTGTTGATTTTGTCTATATTTGAGAATTCTCTCCTCATTGTAAAGGTCGGCTAATTAAAGTCAGATTGGCTACATAGAGAGACTAGATAGTTTTTCAAATTTTATAGTTTTTATGCAAGATACTCAAACACTTTTATAGTTTTAATATAAGTAGTTTTATTTTAGAAGTTGGTTAGTTTAATGATGATGTTGATAAACAATGGTTGTTTGTATGCGAGTGCATCTTGTTGTGCATAAATGTTTCTTATTTGATGGAAATCAATAGAATACTTAGAATTTGAATTCAGTTTATTGCATTATCTATGAATGATGTTTCTTGACGTTTGTTGATTTGTTAATTCTGGTAATGAGATTATGGTGTTTTTTTATTGAAAAGTAAAAAAAGGTGATGATGAATGTTTGTATATTGTAAATATGCACTGTGAATGGATGCAATGGTATGGATTGTTTCGTAAATTGCATTATTCCATGGTTTTAGTTAATTAGGAAATTGGTCATTATAAGGATTACGTGTCTGAATTGAAAGAAATATGTATTCATGTTTGTTGTCCCTAGCCATGATCAATCTTTTGTTGTTTATTTAAACCCCCAAATGTTAAATTTCTTTATACCATCCAGTTTGTACTCACTTACCATTAGACCCCTTGAATATTATGGTTGCATGGACCACTGAGTGATAACAACATAGTTGAGAACCAACTACAAAGACCTTGGAAGATAGGTGGTTTTAGACCATTTGTCTTTCTCAGGAGAAATAGGGTAAAAATATTATGTTTTAACGTTGTTGTGTTAATTTTGACCATCAAAAGATCTGGTGCTAGAAGGAGGGACCAGAGGAGCAAACTAGAGCGAATTGGGTCCTTTTCACCAAATAGGTTTGACAGAGTTCTTAGATCTACTACCAATCCAAAACCATTAGTTGAACTCTTAACCCCAATTAGACCTAGGGCTCTTAGGGTTTTGGTCCCACCACCGTTAACATCACCACTTACTCCACCTAGATTTCCACCAATACCATAGCTAGCACAACCAAATCTACCGCCACCCATGGAATTCTTTGCAAATAATCCTTTGCCACTAGGAACTATTCGTGGTGGCATACACAAAATGCCTAAGAATCCAAAGAAATTTTGGACTAGGTACACCCATGGCGAGTCATGAAGTGCTAAAGATCACATATAGGTATTCAAAGATGCCTGTACTTGGGCTCAAATAGCCCATCATGATGTTGCATGTAGACTATTCTCCTATTCACTAGGAGATATGGCCTACAATTAGTATCTAAACTTTCCTATTGGATTGATCCTGAGTTGGACAAATTTAGAAGATGCTTTTATCAACCAATTCTAGGACTATTTCAACCCTACCATCTTATACCACCAATTTTCCACAATAAGGAAGGAACCAAACAAACTATTGTCTCTATTTAATACATGATTCGAAAGGATGTATAGGCGGTTACAAGAACTGTACTTGGTGGCTGAGAACATCACCATCTAGGCATATCTAAAAGCCATAGACCTACTAATCGACTTATTTTTGTAAAGAACCTACCTTTCGCTAGACATTGATTCCCTGTCTAAGGTGTATCACCTGGCCATGAAACTACAACAACAGAATCAGGTGGCTTAGGAGGGGGTTTCCCTCCCCTAGGATATCCTTAGATGTCTAGTCTGACCCCTCTATTCAATACAGTCCTAGGGATGTCCCACTCGGCCTATGGACCTTTGGATTAGTTACAACCTCCACCCCCACAACCATAGGTTAATGGTGGGACTTTATATTCCTCCCAACAGACTCATAATTCTCATAATCATGCTGGAAGGTCTAATCCCATGAATCACCTGTCAGCTATAACTAGTGCAAAAAGTGAGCATACTGCTCATTTGACAACAAAGTTAGAAACTTTGAAGAAATATTTATCCCAAGTGACCAACGAGATGGAACAATTTAAGTTTAACCCCCCTCAAAACCAAAATAAAAATAAAAATTACCAGAATCAGGGGGGTATTCCAACCAAAATTCCAACCAGAATAAGGGATATAACCAGAGACCCAATAATAATAGGAAATAGAATATTGGACCAAAAAATGGGGGAGTTCCCCATATCTATCAAGCCAATGAAGATAAACCACATACTGCAAACATTGTAGATCTGAAGTTCATGACTAATTGGTGCAGGTTGCATGACACTACAACACATTCTGAAGTCAACTACCCAAAGATGGAAAAAATCGTTAAGATTGTACAAGCTAATTCCCAACCATTGTAGGGTGCTCCCAAAAAAGGTGGTGGATCTATAGATACAACCATGAATTTTGATACCTATGATGAGGGATCTCCCTTCCCTAGGAAAGAGGAAAATGAACCAGAAATGGATACATATGATACTCAGGCTTTCCAAACCAAGGGAGGCCATTTTATGAGAAATCAGAACAAGGGGCCATTTACCACATCTGCCCCTCCCAACAATATGGTTCTGCCTAATCAGAATGTTGACAACAATCTGCCTCCACCAAAATTCCTACCGAATTTTCTAAACAGAGGTAATTTTGCATTCATTCCTAAATATCAGACCAATGATAACATAGAATTAAATTTCATTTTAGAAATGCAGAAACAAAAGACCTCTCTATCATTCTCTAACATTATAAAGTGGATCCCCACCCAACACAACATCGTGTTGAAGGCTTTGGAAGAAGTAGATCAGTTGAAAGGAAAAAATAAGGTGAATCCAACTACTAACATGAACACGGTCTGATATAGAAGTAAGTCGGGGACACCCCCATTCCTTTTAAGTTTGAGAATCTTTGGAAAGAATCTACATAATTTCCTTTTGGATTCTAGAGCCTCAGGTAATGTTATGCCTTTCTCTATTTATAAAAAATTGGGTTTAAGTCCAGTTTAGACTCATAAGAAAGTGATACAGTTAGACAAAACTAAGGTTAATATCATTGGACAACTAAAAAATGTGCACGTGCAGATTGGATCAGACCAATGAATCCAAAACTATATGGATATTTAGGTTGCTGATATCCCTGAAACAAACGACATGCTGCTAAGCCGAGACTTGATGAAGAGTATTGGAGGTTATCTCTTCTTGGATTTCTCACACAGGTGGCTGCCATGGAAAGAGGTGGCAACTTAGATTAGGATTGAAAGTGAACCGTGTTGTGTATTTTTCGCACAGACGCCCCATTGAAAGTAGGGACCCCCTTTTTTTCGCTCTGATTTCTGGTGCTTTGGCCCTTTAGTTTTGAGGATTTTTTTACCTAGGCATGTGCTTGAATGATTATGTTGCTTGCACTGATGATCCCTTTAGGTTATTTGTTGAAAATATTAAGTTTTAAGACATTTTTGGGTTTTCCTTTGATTTCGGGATTCTCCTCCTTCGGCGGAATTCCCTAGTTTCCTTGAAAACCCGACGAGGAGGAACTTATACTATGATTTGGGGATTTTGGTCCTTTGCAAGATTCTGTGTTAACTGGATTTCTCTGAAATTCCTGCACCTCGTCGAATTCTCGGTTTCGTTTTGGGTTGTCTTATCAATAGCATTAATGCTTAATTGTACGATTCTTGAGGCATGTATTTAGTCGATTTTGGGGAATTCTTGTGCCATTGAGATTTTATCATTTTTCTTCTGTTGATCTAGGAGGTCTGATCTTGAGTGATGGGTTTCATTTGACGTGTAGATTTTTTCATTCATGAGTTTGGTGGTGAATTTCCTGAGCGTGACCATTGTTGCTGCTATTTGCTGGGGTGTCAAATTTGGTTACCGATCGTTGAACATAATTGCATTCATCTTATCAATGGCTAAATCAAGTAAGACAATAGTTGGGAAGACCAAGGAAAAGCAGACAAATCCAAGTACTGAAGGGCCTGCTATCTCTGAGGCAGAAAGGATCAAAATGGATATAAAGAGAAGGGTCCCAGAAAGCAAGTTGACTTCCATCTAGTCAGAGGTCACAAATACAAATGTAGGCCAATGGGATTATGAGGAATTCAAGGCAAGGATGGTAGCACAGAACATTCCCTTGTTGGATAGAAGGATATTGGAGTCAGGATTGTCCCATGTGGTGGGGTTCCCTCCAACAGTTCAGTGCTATGAGCTGGTGCTAGAATTTTCCAAACATTATGATAGGGGCACATAAAGGATAGTTGATCCTCAAGGGAGAATAGTGGAAAATATTAACCTTGTGTCTATAGCCCAGACCTTTGACATGCCTGATAGGTCTCATGTGGTGGGTTTTGATATGGACATAGTGAAGAAGTATTATGATGAAGACATCATCAAATCACAACAGTTCATCAATTCCTAGCTAGAGAAACCCAAGTCTCACTTCTCCAAGCTACCCAAGCAACTATTTAGAGAAAAATTCAAAAAGGAATACTATGATGCTATCACACTCCTCAGTAGGGTGGTGGGATTGAAGAGTGCAGGAGTATTTGAAAACTAGATGTTCCATGTCATTGTGAGGATGGAGCAGAATATTGATTATCATTAGGAAGACATTATAAGTGCAATGATACATGAACAAATGTGCAATGTCCTACAAAAAAAGACCTTCACAATGACCTCTTACTTGGTCTATGCAATTGCAAGGTTCCATCCATCCAAGGGGCGTGTTTGGGTGAGATGTGATTTATGAGGTGTACCCACAATTACACTTGGGTAGCAGCACAAGTTATAGGAGGGTGAATGACACATTCACCATGTACATCACCAGGATATTGAAGGGTGCAGAACATGTTCGGATCTCAGACAATGCCAAGGAGCTAATCAAGAGGTTTGGAGCTTGGTTTATCTAGTTCCCTACCTTCTCATACATCATAATAGATGGTTGTCAGAGGGCCCCATATAGACTCCATAGATATCGCACAGATCACATCATACTTCTGGAAGTCACAAGACAGATCTGTGATTTTTATGCAATCGTTAAAAAATACAAACATAAGACTAGATTTGGTGGTGATTTTCCTTTGAGGGTAGGTAGTAATGAAGCTTTCCCCTCTATTAATTCAGTCCATGCTTCTGAGGAGGAAATGAGCACTTTGGGTCTCTTTTTCCATTCTAAGAGATCTATATTTGATAGGACCGGTGAGGCACAAAGAAGGGCCAGCAGGGAATACAACCATAAGGATGATGTAGACGATTATTAGGCCAATAGTAAGGATGAATTTGAAGTTAGGAGAAAGAAGTTTTCCAAGTTTCCAGTGAACTCGGTCAGACTATACAACATAAGGGCCATTCTTGATCAGATTAAAGATGATGGAGATTTGATTTAGGCCCATGGTTATGAAGCTGTGAAGGATAAATAAGTTGGAGAGATAGACTGGCTAGAGGAAGAGAAGAAAAAATTAGAGCAGATCATGACTCCATTAATTAGGTACACCAAGTTGTGGCTAAAGCACAAGATTTAGGAGTTGGAGAGTGAAGGTGTGCAACACACTTATGACTTAATGGGAGACTTGGAGTCTCATTCTACTTCTAAAGAGTCAATTGAGCAGGACCCTAAGGGTAAGGCTAAGGTGAGTTCTCCTTTCAAGATAAAGATTAAGGATGTTCAAATGAAAGAAGGAGAGAAGCAAAGAAGAATTATTGCCAAGAAAAGAAAAAATATTTCAAAGACAAAGAAATATGCAAAGGAAGAAGTTGAGGAAGAGAGAAATGGAGGTAGTGCTTATGTTCCTAAGAGAAGAAGAATAGTGAGATTGTCTCAGATGAAGCTGGCCCACCATTAGTAAGTGTGGAAAATTCAGGAGAGAAAACATAGGTGTACATAAGAAGATAAAGAACTCCCTCTCCCAAGGATGGTGTGCCAAAGAAAAGTGTTCCCTTAGATGTCCCTGCCATAGAACATGATAATGTCCCTCCTCATGAAATTCATAACGTACCAAGCGAATCCAAGGATGTAGAGGATCACCAAGATCAAGGAGAAGAAGAATTTAGAGAAGGTGAACTCTACAATACAAAGGCAGAGATAGAAAAGATATTGCAGTGCCCTTTGGTGACTTATGAGGATTCACCTTCAGAAAATGAAGAAGATAGACCTCCATAGAGAGAGTAAGTTCCAATTAGGACCCCTTCACCAGTGCATGAAGAAGAAGAACGTGATGAGGAAGAGGATAGGAATCCAGGAAAGGGAAGTGAAGATAAAATTGAAGAAATTCCTGATGAGCAAAATTTGAATATGGATTCCTCTAAAGGGAAACAAGATGTGGTTGGACAAGGTAATGTGCAATCGGATTCCACTATTCCTACTTGGCTGGATAAGGAATTAAAGAGTAAAAAAATTATGGTGGATGATACTCCTCCCAAATAGGATGAATTACTGGCAAACATAGGAAAAGGAAAAGAAAAGAAGAAAGCCATGGTTATCTCCAGTATTGAGAGAGATGAAGCCAATAACAAGGTAATTCAAATGTCCACCCTTTTATGAGATAAGAATAAGGATGAAGTGACTGGCAGAGATTCTAGTGTGAAAACTATCAGCTTGGGACCCACCTCCATGATGTAGGAAGTTGAAGAATTTGAAGGCTCCAGTGCTGTTATTTTGAGCAGATTGAAGAAAGAGGTGCAAGATAAGAAATATTTGAAGGAGAATAATAAAATGAAGAGGTATCTATAGGATTTGATGAAACCCTTGCAATCCATCAACTCCTCATCATCTGCAACAAGTTTTCTACCACAGGAGACAATAACTGAGTTGGAGAAGATGAAAACCACTACACATGCCACACTGAACTGGTTGTAGGGAGTGGAAGCCAAAGGAGATAATGCCATTAAAGATATCCTTTCAACTGGTGGAGATGCTATAAGATCAATAGAGTGGTTGAATAATGTACTAACTCAAGATAAGGAGGATGTTGATCTCTTGTTGCAGAAGACCAAAATCATCATGGAATATACTGAAGATAAGCTGATAAGTGATAAAATCCTTCCTTCTTCCAAAGTTACAGAACCTTGGGAATGGTACGAAGCTTTGCAAATAAGGAAAAGGGTTTTGAAGAAAGTGCATAAGCAAGGAAAGCAAATTGAGGATACCCTGACTAAAATCGACAACAAGTGCATTTCCTTCTTCGAAGTTATGACAGGTAGAAAAAGGTTTGCAACAAAACATTTGAACTTGGAGCAACTAAGAAAATGGTGGTGTGATGTATATTCTCTAGTCAATGATGGACCAGTTATCGAGCACCAGTTAGATGATGCAACCACATACATTGCAGTGATGGGTAAGTATCAAACCCTGAAGGTCGATTGGGATAAGGTTGTAAAGCAGTCAAGAGAGGGCATTAAGTCCATTGATAGGAAAATTAAGGTGTTGGTTATTCCACCTATAACAGACTTGGAGAAGGTATTTTGGATGGTGCAGGATAAAATGGAGCGAGATAAGGACAAAGGGGAGAAAAGTTAATGCAATGTAACATCAGAATTTTTGCTTCCCGACTATTCCTCTTCATCCTTCACATGCATTGGATTGAACCATGTTGGAGATCCCATGCTAACTTGGATGGAACACATGCATTTAATGCACACTTTACTTCATTTTGAATTCTTCTTGGCTGACTTGTTTTTGGGGCCTATTGTTTTGTAACCCTATTTGGGCCGACATAAGATGTAATCTCTATAAATAGGGATATTGCCTCATTTGAAAGGGATAGATAGTTTTATATTGGAGTGAATTAAGTATTAGAGCAAGAAGTTAGTAGTAAGGTTATTTTCAAGCAAGTGTTGTAACAGAAGACTGGAATTGTTGCTACTTTGGATGATTTAATGCAAGTGAAGGGATTTTGATTTGGTGTCCTTGTGTTAATTTTATCTAGCATGGTTTATGTGATTCTATCTTTTGAAATTGCTTAAGTTTATTTGATATATATTAGATTTGATGTTAGAAGATTCAATGACGATTATGATTTGATGCTTGAAGTGTTGAAGCAATCTCTAGTCCATACTTTTTGCAACTAGCTGATTGTTGGTTGCTTTGCAAAGTTAGCCCAGACTTTGATATTCATTTTGCTTAGTTCAGTTGTGAGTGTTTGTTCATTCTAATTCCAATAAGGTTGTTTTGGATAAATGTTCATGAATTGAAAATCTTTCGTGCCTTAGAAGATTGAACTATTTCTGTAAGATTGCAGATTTATCTGGGTCAAGCAGGAATTGGTTTCAGAGGGATTGGTCCATTTCAAGTATTTGGTCATTTGCACTGTTAATCTTAGGATTAGTGTTAATCTTAGAAGTCTCTTTGAAACCCTTATATTTTTCTGTTTCTTTCATTATTTGGGTTAGATTTAGGATTTGAAGTATCACCATATTGCTAGATCTGATAAGTTTGATGATTCAGTATTTTCTTATATTATGGTCCCTTTGTGATTACCAAAATTTTCACATATTATTTGAGTTGTTTATGCATTTTCAATACCTGACATTATAGACCTTGGGGTTATCTCTTGAGGCTTTCTGATAGAGATTTTCCTTTCAAGAGAGATAGGATATGTGTATCTTGTCTGAGTTGTTGCTGTGTAGAAAACACCATCAACAAACCCTATCTAAAACATATGATCACAAAGTATGTCTGTCTTAACAATGTAGCCTATTTTGAGACCAAGATAGGAGTGTATAGGAGGGAATAAATTCTGACCTTTTCAATATTTAATCCTGATTTCCCACAACCTTTAGAGCACAATGACCCTATTACCACTATCAACTAGTAAGTTTTAATCTAAAAATTACAACAAGAAATGTTGGTTTTGGGAGAGGAGGTTGATTTATGGAGCTTGTTACTCACGAGATGGTGTAGGGTCCATTACTAGAACCATTGTGAACTAACATGTCAACCCTGTATAGACCTTTTAAACCATGTTTTTCAGTCAGGAGAGACCTGTGAGCACCACCCCAAAACGTCTTTGAATCAATTTCCATTTGAGGCTAGAGACATGATTGTTTTGACAAGGACCAATAGTACCTAGGAAGAAGTCTCCCCCCAAATTGGATAGAATCAGATCCTATTTTTTGATCTATGAAATATAACTTGAGGAATCTCAGAAATTGTCTGACACACCTGCCCTTGCTAACCTTCCAATTCCCAAGGGGTTGCTAAAAAAGATAACCAACTGTAAAGCTGCTAATCAAGATGAGGTGCAAGAAGTAGTTTTTGCACATGTTTTAAATCTAAGTGAAATATATGATGATCCTCATTTACAGTAGTCTCCCAATCTTGATATCTTGAACCAGTCCAAGCCACCACCTATTTCTCGGAAGAAATCACCCGTAGCTAACCTGAAGAAAGAAATCTTAGCCCAAGATTAGTTGTGGATCCTCAAATTTGATGGTTGCAAGTCCAAAACAAGGAGTGGAGCTAGAGTTGACCTAACAAACCCGAAAGGGAAAACCTACTTTGCTTCTTGCAAGTTGTAGTTTGACTATACTATCAATGTTGTGGAGTACAAAGTGCTGGCTATGGAACTAATGTTTGTGCATTAGAAGAAGGTTACAGCTCTGACAGTCATGGGAGATTCTGAGGTAATTGTTAAGTAGGTTGACAGCCAATACACATGCCATAACAATAGGTTGGCTACATACAAGAACAGGGTATGGAATTTGATAGGATAAATTGGTGCTAATTTTTTCTATATTTTAGAATTCTCTCCTCATTGTAAAGGATGGCTAATTGAAGTTAGATTGGCTGCCTAGAGAGACTAGATAGTTTTTTAACTTTTACAGTTTTTATGCAAGATACTCAAACACTTTTACAATTTTAATATAAGTAGTTTTATTTTAGAAGTTGGTTAGTTTAATGATGTTGTTGATAAACAATGGTTGTTCGTATGCCAGTGCATCTTGCTATGCATAAATGTTTCTTATTTGATGGAAATCAATAGAAGACTCTGAATTTGAAACCAGTTTATTGTATTATTTGTGAATGATGTTTCTTGATGTTTGTTGATCTGTTAATTTTGGTAATGAGCTTATGGTGTTTTGTTATTGAAAAGTAAGAAAAAAGTGATGATGAATGTTTCTATGCTCTACATATGCACTGTGAATGGATGCAATGGTATGGATTGTTTCGTAAATTGTGTTGTTCCATGGTTTTAGTTAATTAGGAAATTTCTCATTATAAGGATTGTGTGTCTGAATTGAAAGAAATCTATATTCATGTTTGTTGTCCCAAGCATTGATTGATCCTTTGTTGTTTATTTAAACCCACAAATGTTAAATTGCTTTATACCATCCAGTTTGTACTCGCTTACCAACATGCCCCTTGAATATTATGGTTGCGTGGACCACTTAATGATAATAGCACAGTTGAGAACCAACTATAGAGACCTTGGAAGATAGGTGATTTTAGATGCACTAGTGGTTGCTACTAGTACCTTGGAACCCATGCAGGATTTCAAATTAAAGATATTCTTAGTGGAATTAGTCTCAATCCCATCCATTCTAGACAACGTCTAGAATTTCTAGATTTTTGATGATGATCAACATATACTTTCCTTCTTGGTGAGTTCAAATGTCTTTGAGGGACATGTTAGAACTAGAAAAAACTCACATTTTTCACTATCCTTCACCCACCTATCTCCCATGTATCACAAAAATTTGTCACACCTTAATTTCATGATCAATACAAATTGTTGAAATTTGTGTGACAAGATCCATTTTACAACCCATGTCAGCTAATGATCCCATTAATATGACCTTTAAAATATAAGAATCTCTCTAATCATTGTTGAGAAAAATATTTGAGAGCAATTGGTCTGTATCAGGAAGATCATGTGCATGTCTTTTCGATCAGCAAGTCGTGGCCCTTCATTTGAATATTTTCTACATATTGGGAAGAGGTGAAATTAAGCTACAACAGTAAAAGGCCCCAAAGACAATAGGTGTGCATAATGGGGAAGGCAATGCCTAACTTTTCACCAATGAAAACCTATCGGCAAGAGCAAGGTGATTAGAGTGAAGTTTTACAATCATATTGAGCTCATGCATCACGTCAATGGAAACCTCATCGGGAAGAAACATATACACTTTCATCGAGAAAATAGAAGAACCATTTTATCAGAGAGACATGTACAATTGGAGTAAGTCCCTCAGATCTCTCCAACCATATGGGTTACGCCAATGAGAGAGGTTTTCGGGGAAAGTCTCACCGAATTTTCCAAATGAATGAAGTGGTAGAGGACATACATCGGGGAGACCAAATACATCAGAACGACATTTTATTCTCTTAGCTATGGTACATGTGAACCTGATGGTTACATGGAATGATCACAATTTTTTGGAAAGAAACTAGGCAATGACCAAAGGGATTTCTAATGGTCCAGACCACCTCAATATCAGGAAAACTTTATAATTTTCTCCCCAAAATAATAAAAGTTGAAAAGCAAGAGAAAGGGAAGTTGCACAATATCGGTAAGATTATTAGGTGGCCTGCCCAACTAAATATAAGAATCAAAGGGACACTTCACATCGAAGGGACATTTAGTTATGTCTTGGCGATTAGTTTTGAAAACATAAACAAAGATGGTGCCAAATAAAGCACATAGATCGGCATGAGACTGAAAGGGTTTCACCGATGCAATATTCTTGTATCGCTCTAAAATTTTGAAATTTGAAAAACCTATTGCATTCGTTTCTAGTGGTAGACATTATTGGCCAAACAAATGAACCTTATGTAAATATTTTTTGATTGAAATAAGATTGAACCAAAAGAATTTTTAGAAGTTGCAGCGGGAAGGACAGGAGATCTAGTGAAAGTCAAGGAATTTAGTGCACCCAAAAATACACAAGTAAGCATACGAAGCTTCCCTGCAATTGATAAATTATAGTTCAATTTTTCCACCTTGTAGAGAATTAAAATGGAAGGTTCTAGTTCTGCAAAAACAAAAGGTAGGAAGCAACAAGGTGAAAGTAGCCAGTCCAAAAGTAAGAAACAAAAAATTGAAATAGGGCCAGAGTTGAAAACAAAAGAATGTAAATTAAACCAAGATCTCATTGATCAATTTCTTAGTTCAGGGGAAAAAGCCAGAAGGTTTTCACAATTAAGGGCTGATGCAAAAATACTAGCAAACAAATGCAAACATATATGTTATGTGCAGACTTCCATTAGGGGATATGAATTGTTCATGTTTCATTATTGTCAGAGAAGTAGGTTTGAAATGGTTTGCAACCCTTGGAATTTTAATTTAGGAAAGTTGGATGTTCCCAATGTCTTTGTGAATGTAGAGATCATAAAAATTCTGGTCAAACATTATAACCCAAACCTTAAATCCATTTGCAACCCGCAAGGAGATCCTTTTATAAATATATCCAAAACTGCACTTGGTGAAGTTTTCAGCCTAGATGACACATGTGATCAGCCTATAGTGCATGGGGATTTGGAAAAGGAGTACTGGAGAATAGATACTACCTACAAAGGATGGAGGTTATTGTTACACAGGCCTAGGAAGCATGGAGACCTAGTTTCACTTGAAGATAGTGATGGACCTCCCTTTCATTTTGATTTTTTTGAGCCCTATCTAATAAATACTTACTTCTCAATAGGTCAGACAATGGGAACAAAGGTATTTGAATTCATGCCTATAGGGACAATGGTGATTGTTGTATACATACAATGCCATAATGCAATACCTTTTGATTATTCTTCACACATTTCAAGAGGGATTTACTTAGGGCTAATGGCCATCAAGAATGGATCTCCCACAATGCACTTTAAACATTATTCCCTTCTCATGCACATGATATTTTACTATGGACAAGAGT
Organism: Sequoia sempervirens; assembly: GCA_007258455.2. Classification (NCBI taxonomy): domain Eukaryota; kingdom Viridiplantae; phylum Streptophyta; class Pinopsida; order Cupressales; family Cupressaceae; genus Sequoia; species Sequoia sempervirens. The sequence continues at coordinate 27,611 of VDFB02031277.1, read as the reverse complement.
TAGGAATGTGACCAGAGGAATTTAGAATCACACAATTGGATAAAGAGGATCAACCACTACCAATACAATTGTGGACTTCCATTTGGGACAACAGATTTATCAATTCTAGTTATGTTCATTTTGAAGAATACTTTGTCAAGACATTGTATAGGTTTTATGAGAATCCTTGTAATTATTCATTGAATGATGAGATAAAAATATTCTTAAGGCCCAAGGATTTCAATGGATCACTAACTGTAGGTCATAATTGGGGTGACTGATATTTTTACATTAATTCCACCATGATTAGAGTTTATGGTTTTGAAGACACGCCTTTCCTATTACCAAAAACTATGCCGATGTAGACACATAAAATTGTCCTAGGCTTGCAACTCTTAGATTATTCAACATTGCCCTTTTCATTCTTAATAATTAAATAATTTTTAATTATTTAATTATTTTCTAAAGTCATAATTCTTCTATTAATTAAATAATTTTAATTATTTAATTAATTCATTTTATATTTATTTCTCCTTGATTATTAAATAAATAAATTTTATTTATTTATCTAATACGTCATTAATTACCTAAAGTCTTCCTTTAATTAAATAAATTTCTTAATTTATTTAATTCCCCTTTTGTCATTTATTCCTCTTGATTATTAAATAAATAAATTTTATTTATTTAATTACGTCACTAAGCAAGTCCCCTTCTTTTAAAAATTAAATAGATTCTAATTTATTTGATTTTTGTCCATTTTCTACTATAATTAAATAATTATTTTAATTATTTAATTATTCATTAACCTCTTCTCTCATTAAATTAAATAAAGTTAATTTATTTAATTTGGTCCACTCTCTTGAATTTTGAATTAAATTATTATTTAATTCGAAATGATTCCTTTGTCACATTCTTCTATAATTTAATAATATCTTTATTATTTAATTATTTACTGGTCACTGGAGTAAATAAATTTTATTATTTAATTTCTCCAGCAACCTCTTTGTCCGTGCCGGCCTTATCTTCCAATTTAATTCTTGACTTTTGACTTCTCATTTAATTTCGACCCTTGATTGAATTATCTTATAATTCAATCTTGGCCCTTCATCCTTATCATTTGCCCTAATTTTGACCTAACCCTAATTCGTACTACATCATTCAATCCTGATCATTGATCCTAGGGTTCTTGTCATCTTTTCATCCTGGCCACACATTCAAAATTGCAGTTTTCATAAAAGGGCAATTTTGCTCTCATTTGCCTATCTCCCGGCTCTTGGCTCTCTCTCAGCTCCCTTGACTTCTTGCACTCTTAGTCTTTCATGTTTAGGTTTCAATTTATGCTATTAGTTTTACAGTCATAGTCATTTACAGTCATAGGCATTTTAGTCCATTGTAGGGTCATTTTATTTTCTGCAAATCCTTCAACACTTGCATAGGGCTTAGTCATCTTGTCATAGTTGCTCACATAAATCTGAGGGCATTTTTATTTATCTGCAAGCTAGGAGGTGTAACAAAGGTTAATCATGGAAGGTGGAGACTTAGGGTAACTTCATCCCTTTTGTCTTCACATCACTTCCTTTGTACTTTGTTACTTCATTGGAATTTTAATGTTATTGTGCTAACCCACTTTAATAATTTTAGGATTTTCCCTTGATTACATTGGTGAACCCGACTCTCTGTTTTCTGTCATTTTTCCGTACAGTTGCATGTATTTTTTTTGTCAATTTTGCAGGAACAGGTACAGAGCGCCGCAATCGCAAAATCGAGCCGCAACTGCCAAATCGAGCCGCAACTGCAAAATCGAGCCGCAACAAAATAGAGCCGCAACTGCCAAATCGAGCCGCAACTGCCAAATCGAGCCGCAACTGCCAAATCGAGCCGCAACTGCCAAAATAGAGCATAGCTGCCAAATCGAGCCATAGCTGCCAAAATCGAGCATAAGCTGCAAAATCGAGCATAGCCCACAAATCGAGCATAGCTGCAAAATCCCGAGCATAAGCCGACAAATCGAGCCTTATTTGTCATCCGAGGTTGCAGAAAAATCGAGCACTTAAATGTCAGGCATAGCCCGACAAAATCGAGCCTGGCCCGACCGTCGAGCGCAAGCGTAAGTAAAATTTTTCTTTCAGTTTTGAGGTTCTGATTTTTGGATTTTCGGGTTTTTCTATTTACTGGTTTTCTGGTTTTCTATTTCTTTTCTGTGTCTTTATTCCTGCAAGTTAACTAGATTAGATTTTTCTTGTATTACTAATCTTTTCTTGTAGCGTGTGGCAATCCTCATTCGTGTGTCCAAGACCATTGCATATGAGACTACTAATATTCATTGTTTGCAGATTCGCATGTCAAAGAAGGAATAACAAAACTTTGTGCTTGTTTTTCATAGATTAGCAAACATTTGATTTCGGTGCATATAAAAAGAACACATGTCTTCTTTGGTTGATTGTGCTTGCAAGATGGTAGGTGAGTATGCTCTCACTTGGTGAAAACCTTGTGATCAGAAAACCAGACCCATCTTTCTTTGTTAATTACCCTTCACGATTCGGTATATTGGAGTATCCTCTCCCCTTGCGCATTCGTGCGATCCTGGGTGTAAGAGAAACGGTTACTGACTCTAGAACTTGGGCCTGTTCTGGTGGGAAAAAGTACTCACCCCAGGACGACTCAGACCGGTAGCACCCTGACACCGAGGGACTTCCAGCCGGTATAGAAAAGTGGGTTCTTAGGGAAAGCCCAAGAATCCGCGGCGTGGTTAGAAGCGGATGGATCGAAGGGACTCTGCGCATGGATCCGCCCCACGAGCGAATGCGGGAACTAAAACTCTTGTGTAGTAAGCCAAAATCCTTCTATTTGCTAGTGCGGCCTTAGGTGTGAAGGCATCCACACTTTCGCAGTTTGTAGTAGATGTGATCAGCTCGCCATGGGAGTTTCATGGGGGTTGGAAGCTTGGTTGGCCTGAGAAGAGAGTGCACTGTAAGGGGGAGCCCGTGCAGCCAAGCTTCTGAATTCACACACTACAGATATGCGGTTGGGGAAACCCACGTGGAATCTAGTGAATATTGTCATGGCCTAACCTAGGATTGTACTTATTTGATGTGCGATTGGTTACATTCAAAACATTGTGCTTGTCAAGTGCTTGTTGGATTACTCAAACATTATACACAACATTCACAAATCTGGACACAAACAATCGACCTTAGGCAACTCAGACTTTTCAACAAGACATTAGAAAACAATCTCAGTCCTCATTTTGAACTTAGACTTGGCATTGTCCATCATAGTCCTCATTTGGCATCTAGACTTGGCATTGGTCATTTTCCTTAGTCAACATCTTCATTGTCACCTTAGCATTTGGCATCCTTTCTTGACAATTTTATCACCTTGCATTAGTCATTTCCCTTGGACAAACGTCATTATCACTTTGCATTCAACATCATGACATCCACCACCTTGTCTTCCCTTCGCCAAGATATAGATAGGCTTGCTAGTAAAATTGAATATGAATTACTCTGTAGAGGTCAATACCAAGAAGCCTCAGACTTTAGGAGACAATTTATCCAAGCCGAAAATCAAGGTCCTTCATACCAACAACCCATTAGTCCTAGTCCTTCGTCCATCTACCCTCACTACCAAAATTCACTCGACATAAATCCTACCATTAATTCACAACAAACATCCATTACTCACCCTTATCCTAACTTTGACAAGGGAAGCCAACTGTCCACTAGTCCATTCCAAACCTTCATGTCATATTCTGACTCTTCACCTATTAATCCCGTCCAAGTCTGCATCCCTTATCAACCATCTACCAACTCATGTCAAGTCCCCACATCATACCATACCGATCCGGTCCAAGTCTCCATGTCTTATTTCAATCAACCTTACACCAATCCAGTCCAAGACTCCATGACATATCCAGTCCAAGACTCCATGTCCTATCTTTGTCCCTCACATGTTAGTCCAGTCCAAGTCCCCATGTCACATCCTATGCCATCACATCCTAATCCAGTCCAAGACTCCATGTCTTATCCTTGTCCCTCACATGCTACTTCAGTCCAAGTCCCCATGTCATATACTAGTCCTTCACATACTAGTCCAGTCCAAGTCCCCACATCCTATCCTAGTCCATCATTCATTCATCCTTTTCAAGTCATCCCCTCACAAGCCACATCTATTCATGAAAATTTTGTCATTGCTCAAAGTCAAATCCCATTGTCTAAACTTGAGGATACATGTCAAAATGAAAGCCTAAAGCATAACCTTATAATGTCACCTTCATGTCAAGAACAAGGTAGTCCATCCCATGACCCTATCTTAAACTCCATTCAGGGAGTCCTTCAAGACAATCATGACATCCAAAACACACCTATCCATGACAACCCCATATTTGAACAAGACCCTACCATTGACCAAGAAGTCCAAATCCATGACAACCCCACCTTTGACCAAGACCCTATTGTTGACCAAGAAGTCCAAAATGATCCACTCCTTGACCTTTACACCATTCATGATCAAACACTTTCCAATCCTATATAGGCCTCGACTATTGACAGTTTCCAAAATGAGACACTTGCCTCCATTACACACATAGACGATATTCCTCAAGCACAAGAGTATTCCAATATGGACATATTTGCAAATGATGAAGCTATAGCTAACTTCATGGGACTATATGATAATGACCATCAAGACGGTTTTGACATTGCTTTGGAAGCACCAATAGAATCATCTGAACCTGACATGTCACATGATCATACCAAAGATATCAGTCAGGAATATGTCCAACATGAAAATGAAGCTAAGACACGTTATCACCTAGGGTCATCTATCTTTGTTAAAGCAGGCTTTCTCGCAGATGAAAATATTACAAGTGACAGTGTCCATAGACATCATGATGGGTTAGCATCTTGCTTTCAAAACAAAAAATACCCCATCGCAAATAGAATCTGTCAAAGCATGCAATATCAAGGCAAAGGACTAGGCATACATGAGCAAGGAATTCTAGAACCAATACAGCTTCAGGAAAATTATAGACATCAAGGTCTTGGGTATTCTTCAGTCACCAAATCAAACAATGTTAGTGGTACCTCCTCGATATTGGGGGCAACTTTGTCAGAAACAAACGTCAAAATAGAGTCCATGAGAAATCCTTGTCATAAGGTTGTTGCCAACACTCCCTCCACCCACACCATGAACCATCATTCTATCATGAATCAACCTCCCTTGGAACCAACAAAAGCAAAGTCTTACAAGTCAAAAGATCAAAATCAAATGTCAAAGGCCATTAGATCAAACAAAAGGACAAGTGGACAAATGAAATTAAAATGGATCCCAAAGAAAGAGGGATCAAACAAAGACATCAAGTCAAATACAAAAGTCAATCACAATGTGGAGCCACAAGACAAGAGGACTCCCACATATAACACATGTCCACCTCCTTCAAAATGGTCATCAAATAAGACATATAAAACTGTTGGTTCCAAACACCATCCCTCCAAAATCCGTCATCCACCATCCCAAGTTTGGAAAATAAAAAGTGATTCGTCCAAATGTCCAAACAAATTTTCCACGTCTACCATCTTTCATCATAACCCTACATCTCGTTTAAAGTCCAAAAATCTCACGTCACAAATCCGTCACATCATGGCAACAACTCTTTACCACAAGGACTCTCATGGCACTCTATTGCGATGTGCGTATTTTGATAAGGCCAATTCTAGTATCAGAAAGGATCACAATGACATCGATCAGTTGTATACAAGTGCTATGATCCTGACAAGACAACTCCTTCAGCAAGGTCACTATTGGCATATCATGGCACCAGTCTCTACACCGGCACCGTCAATAGATTCAGAACAGTCAGTGGTTATCTAAAGCATCCAGGCTATCCACAAAATCAAAAATACAAAAAAAATCAAAAATAAAAAAATCGTCACCCTGATGAAAACCTGGCAAACAGGCGCCCTGGATAAGTACCATGATGAAAACCTAGCAAACAGGTGTCATGTGTAAAATAAATCATCTATGTGAATTTTTACACTTGGGGGCAAGTCGTCTCATTTCCCATGCCTTCCTCATGACATTGACATCCATCTAAGCCCTATCATTTCCATCCATTTTCCCACCTATCTTGGTCTTGACATAAAATTGGCACACATAAATCATGCTTTGGGAAAACTCTTGACATGTCTATCCTTTAGTCATACACGATTCACGAAACATCATGTCATTGACCATCATAGTCTTATGGTCCTTGTACGACGTAGTCCTTGAAAATCATATGACAATTCCCTTAGTCTCATGTGTCTCGTCTTTTACCACGGCCACCCCCTATCCTTTCATGTCTGTCACCTACCTTGGCTTTCCCTTGTCAAATGGTCTAAGGATAATCATCATCCCATCTATCCCTAATCAAGTCATTCCAAATGCAACGAGTCTAATCCATACAAGCACATTATCAAAAACATTACTTGACTTCATTCCTGGCCCAGCTGTAGACCTCGATACTTTCGTCACATTATCGTCATTGTCCTCACGTTGTTTTGGGATGCGTCCTTCCCACGTCAACAACGTTGTCATCACCTGTCAATTGGTATTCAGCTTGACTAGGGGCACAATCATGTTTGTCCTTGGATTCTCATGTGTAGGCATCAGTCATATGCATTTGTCGCGATCATCTTAAGCGACAAAAGATAAAAATCATAAAATGTCACGAAAAAAGACCAAAAAGCTTATCCACAAAAGTCACGAAAAAAGACAAAAAACATAAAATGTCACGAAAAAAGAAAAAAATTAAAAATATCAAAAAATGTCCTGAAGAAATCCAAAGAAATCTAAACATGTCAAAAACACAAAAACATCCAAATCAATTTCAAAATCCTAAAAATGGAGTCAAATTCAATCATGTTAGTCAGTCCATGTCATTTTCTGAACTATGTTGTCTCTGCACATTTGTACTTTCGTAGGCAGGCCATCGATCGATGAGTCGAGACATTAGGTCAGTCCTTTTAGGTTTGTCAAAATAAAATCATAACGCAATCTTTGGTCACCAAGACAAAGTCATTAGTCATGTCGAACTACGAGGTCAGTCCATTAGGGTTCATGGCATCACACTGACACACATGAATCTTTCCCAAACGAACAAAACTCATCATGACAATCACTATCACAGCAAGACAATCTCATTGGCACATATCATCATGACAATATCGACATATGGCCAACACAAGTCAAACTCAGAAAAAAACAAGTCAAACTTAGTCAAAACAAGTCAAATTATGCAACCAGTCAAACTATCAACTCTTGGTTACCTTTCAGATGGGTCCTTCTGAAGAATAACCTCTGTCATTTATGCCTTAGGATGTGTCCTTCCTAGGAATCGGCATTGTCATCTGACATTTTTGAGGGATCCTTTCTGACACTTAAGGATCATTCCTCTCGACAACAACGTTCTTTCAGATGTGTCCTTCTGAAGAACAAAACTCTGACATTGGTGTTTTAGGATGTGTCCTTCCTAGACATCGACATTATTCAGGATGTGTCCTTCCTGAATATGGCAACCTTCGGCATTTGTCATCTTGGCATCATTTAAATTTACATTGACACATCAATGCACTCGGCATCCAGACGCACTTGGCAAACACTTGGAATTTGTTTTTAGTTTTTATCATGATATTAGTTTTTCAGAGAGATCCCACTAAGCCGGATTTAGAGAAGCAGCGACGTATCATGTCAATTGACACGCATGACTACTAGTTTCTCAACGAGGTCCTGATTTTGGGATTTAGAAAAACAACGACATATTATGGTAAGGACTCTTTCTTTTGTATTTTGACAATCATGCTACTAGTTTCTCAAGGATGTCCTGGAAACAGGATTTAGAGAAGCAGCGACGTTTCATGATTTGTCCTTGTCTTTTTTCTGCATGTGGTTGATTATGGCAAAAAGACTGGGGCAAGCTCGCTCCTAGTATGAGTCATGATCATCCTTGTCTGTGACTATTTGTCTTACGTGATGGATGCGACCTTGCACACCTTGATCTATGTCATATCATGGTGTTTCTTGGCCATTACAATAGTTCGCCCAATGATGATTAAGAGCAATAAATATTAAAGTCCTATGTCAATGTTTTGAAGGATTTGGTCTAGGAACTAACATGCATCTTCTTTAGTCTTGTCATCTTCTCTCACTCGTCTCATATAGGCATTGCATCCATATCATCATCCATATCATTTTCATTAACATTTCTTTGTCTCTTCATATTCTAGTCTTCTCATCCATTTCGAGAGCACACCCATGTTCTTGGAACCTATCTGTCCTCTCGAGGGGGCATACCACAACCCTCCTCGTCATTCTTCCTCATCTTATTTTGCACTGGGGCATATTTTTGACTTTTTTCTTTGTCACAATGCGACATGCTACATTATGACAAAGAGGGGCAAAATGTAGACACATAAAATTGTCCTAGGCTTGCAACTCTTAGATTATTCAACATTGCCCCTTTCATTCTTAATAATTAAATAATTTTTAATTATTTAATTATTTTCTAAAGTCATAATTCTTCTATTAATTAAATAATTTTAATTATTTAATTAATTCATTTTTATCATTTATTTCTCCTTGATTATTAAATAAATAAATTTTATTTATTTATCTAATACGTCATTAATTACCTAAAGTCTTCCTTTAATTAAATAAATTTCTTAATTTATTTAATTCCCCTTTTGTCATTTATTCCTCTTGATTATTAAATAAATAAATTTTATTTATTTAATTACGTCACTAAGCAAGTCCCCTTCTTTTAAAAATTAAATAGATTCTAATTTATTTGATTTTTGTCCATTTTCTACTATAATTAAATAATTATTTTAATTATTTAATTATTCATTAACCTCTTCTCTCATTAAATTAAATAAAGTTAATTTATTTAATTTGGTCCACTCTCTTGAATTTTGAATTAAATTATTATTTAATTCGAAATGATTCCTTTGTCACATTCTTCTATAATTTAATAATATCTTTATTATTTAATTATTCACTGGTCAACTGGAGTAAATAAATTTTATTATTTAATTTCTCCAGCAACCTCTTTGTCCGTGCCGGTCTTATCTTCCAAATTTAATTCTTATCTTTTGACATCTCATTTAATTTCGACCCTTGATTGAATTATCTTATAATTCAATCTTGGCCCTTCATCCTTATCATTTGCCCTAATTTTGACCTAACCCTAATTCGTACTACATCATTCAATCCTGATCATTGATCCTAGGGTTCTTGTCATCTTTTCATCCTGGCCACACATTCAAAATTGCAGTTTTCATAAAAGGGCAATTTTGCTCTCATTTGCCTATCTCCCGGCTCTTGGCTCTCTCTCAGCTCCCTTGACTTCTTGCACTCTTAGTCTTTCATGTTTAGGTTTCAATTTATGCTATTAGTTTTACAGTCATAGTCATTTACAGTCATAGGCATTTTAGTCCATTGTAGGGTCATTTTATTTTCTGCAAATCCTTCAACACTTGCATAGGGCTTAGTCATCTTGTCATAGTTGCTCACATAAATCTGAGGGCATTTTTATTTATCTGCAAGCTAGGAGGTGTAACAAAGGTTAATCATGGAAGGTGGAGACTTAGGGTAACTTCATCCCTTTTGTCTTCACATCACTTCCTTTGTACTTTGTTACTTCATTGGAATTTTAATGTTATTGTGCTAACCCCTTTAACAAATCAGATTTTCCATTGATTACACCATGATTGCATATCTAAAGATTGTTAAGAAAATGGATTATTCCAATGTTATGAACTTGAGTGCATAGGAAAAATAGTCATTCATGCCTAGTACATTGTGTTTTGGAGATTTCACTATGGTGTCAAAAGAAGGATATGATCTTATTTTGGATAAATTATCACATTTCAATATGAAGAAGGTTGCACCAAGGAAAGGATTTGATCATGAAGGTTATATTTATTTTTCTAGGAAGAAACAAAACTTAGGTGGATATTTTCACATATCATATCCTCATGATGACATTATTAGAAACATGGAAGAAAAGGAGGCTGAATTGGTAATTGATAATTATAATAAAGAAATTGAACAAAGGATGAAGGAGATACAAGAAGAAAAAATGTTATCCTTTGGTAGTGAGGAGTTTTCTAAATAAAATGAACCCCAATGCCAAACTGACAAGATCCCCAAGCTGAGGATTGAAGAATATCAACCTCTAAATAGAGAATAGGAAGTTGGGGAATCATCTGATATAGATACTAGGAAATTGGTCTACAAGTCCTTTGTCTCAGATGACGAGTTCATTAAGTTTCCTAGGTTTAAATCATTCTTGTACAAACAAAAAGGGAAAGCAATAAGGGAATTAGTCACATATATCACACCCAACAACGAAAGCTAGTTGCTTGACACATTGAAGGTGGATGTAGAGAATGAAATGAAAAACATGACTCCAAAGAAAGGAAGAAAACTATCAGAGGAGTCTGGTGCAACGATTTTTCCTAGTCTAGACTTAAACTCTACTCTTGTTTTTTATAGTTTTTTACATAATAACGGTGCCAAACAAAAGCTCAGTCCAAAAGGGGTAACAGAGGTATACACGGGGTCAAGATACAATCCTAATGAGAGTTGTCTTATGATTTGGGCTCTATATCCCCCACATAATAAATATGTGATTATTGATATTGAGAAGGAATTTGGTCATGTGATGACATTAAAGGTAGGTGAAACTGATCCTGTGGTCACAACTTACATTGGCATAAATGTAGCCAAATTGAATAAGGCTGAAATTCAAATGTTGATCAAAGAACGAGATATGTACAAATTGAACAATGAAAGAATGTTCAAATAAAATGATTTCCTGAGATACATAGTTAAGGACACATTCAGAGGATCCACTAGAATGTTAACTCAAGGAGAAGGTTTGCAATCAAAGGAAAAAAGTGAGGAAATAAAAATGGGTAATCAACAAGTACACACTCAAGTTAGCAAGACCAAATGTGATACAATTTATGCAATATTCCAGAAGAGGCACACTAATTTGATGATTTGGATGGACAAGTTCTGGGTAACTCACTCCAAGAGTCACACTTCTATTCAAGAACATACGAGGATAAATGATAGGATTTAGGAAAAGATCCAAGAAATACAAAATATAAGCACTTTTGATACTGGATCCATTACAGCCATTGAGGATATGATGAGGAAACATAATGATTATTATAAGGAACTTCAAGAAAATGCAAAGGAGTTTAGTGATGCTTCAAAGGAAGGTGTGCCTGCATTTTTCAAAGATAATGGAGAACTAAAGAGTCAAAGTGAATAGATGAAATAATTCCAGCTAATACTACAGGGAGCCTTGGAAGCAACTAAGAGTGAAGATCCAACATTAGAATAAGCTTGTGAGCGTTTGGAGAGGATAATCATTATGGAGATTGTTGCAAGGAATGGTACAAAGGATGTTGATAAACACTTGAGTCAGGAATATTTAGATCATATAACACAAGTTTATTTGTGGTTCATTAGACCTTAATTGTTAATGTTTTATTGTTGTTAATTCCAAAAGACACTTATGAAGAGGTATACCCTCTTCAAGATATTGATATATAAGTTGGACATGTGATGATTAGATAATAAGAGGGAATAGGGAGAGAATTGAGATATAAAAAAGATGACTTCCATAATATTTATCATATAGATTATATTGTAAAGGGCCATGATGCATGCATAAATTTTGACAAAAATCAATAGGTTATCTTTGATGTTGTGTGACTTCACATTGGTGTCTATTGTTAGTTAATTTGAACAATTATATGGTTGTCTTTGTGTGATCAATTTTAAGTGTAATTATATTTTAACAAACTAAACACACCAATAAAACATTAGATCAAAGGAAACTAATTTAAAAGAAAAACAAACTCTAAAACTCGTAGCTCCTTCGAAAGCGTCTTGTTGTCCTCTATCTCCAGTGTTTCGCTGAATCTAGCTTGCTCTCAGATTATACACTAGGCTCAACAAAATGATCTCCTAGAGAATAAGATTTGAAATAAATGTATACTTATGCTAAGATGACATTAACAAGACTAAAAAATGATAGCTAAAATATGAGATTACTAAATGTAATGATTAAAAAAACTGATAAATGCTAGATGATATAAAAATAACGCGTGGACATGAAATGTAAGTCTATGCAAGTGTGTAAGTGTAACCAATGCTTGGATTCACACAAGTATTTATAGAGTTTTGAAAGGATTCTGATTGGCTGAGTTGATCAACGGCTGTGAAAATCCCTGGCAGATCGAACGGTTGAAGATGGATGAGACTGGAGAGGAAAATAGAAGAAAACCAGAAAGCAGGATTTGTTTCCTTTTTCGTGGAAGAGATAAGATGAGATGATAAAAAATCATCTTTTTTAGAGGATATTGGAAAGATATTAAGAAGATAAATAATGAATTATCAGTTCAACTATTTATTTTTGGGTGACAGATTTTTTCTTAATTAAATAATTATTTAATTAAGATTTGGAGGAAAATAGAAGATTTCATAATAAAATAAAATATTTAATTATGATTTGAAAAGATATGGACATTTAATTAAATAAAGTTTATTTAATTAAATCACGCTTATGAAATTAATTAAATGAGATATTTAATTAATTAGAAGAAAGATTTTGAATAGAAGAAAGGAAATATTTAAATTTAATTAAATCAAAAGACTTAATTAAATTCAAAGGTGATAATTAATTAAAATAAATAAAGAATATTTATTTAATTAATCAAGTGGACATATGAATGTGAAATAATTAAATAAAGTAAATTTATTTAATTATGGTGGAAGAATAAAGTGAATGAACAATATAATTAAATTTATTAAATTTAATTATATGTAGAAGACTTTAGAGAAATTCATTAAATAATAAATATTCAATTAAATGCCAGGATTAATTAGACATGACCAATTTTATGCATATACAGTCTCCACATTTTTATTTCTCTACTATTTGAACTTGTGTATCCATGTTGATATTCAAATTCATTAAACACATTCGTTGTTGTTGTGTGATCAAGTTAATTGGTTTCTATTAAAGAATTAAAATCCTTTTAATTTATTACAACAACTTGGAAGTAACATTTGGATTAGTAAAAAGATCCCTATAATTCATAAGGTTGTCATACTATCTCCACTTTGTTATTATCTTGTTATTCAAATTAAGGATCAAAACTTTAACCAATAGTAGTCACCTATCATAAAACTTCATTGACTCCGCTTACCCAATAAAGCACTAGTCCAATTCATATTTCATTTATACATTACTTCATTTTCATACTATAAATTTCCAATTATCACATTAGGAGTAGGAATAGTTAACAAGCCATAATCTATCCCACACTTTATGCCACTGTATCCTTAAATACAAGTAAATCACATAATCTGCTTTAGCTATCAAGGTCTACCCACCTAGGTTTAGCAGAGCTTGAAGTGTAGGAAGTCATCAACCATATAGGTTAACTCCATTCATTGGTTCAAGAACATTGCAAGTATGATCATAGATCCTGGCATCCTCTTAGGATTTGTAACCTACATTTTTGAGATCCAACAGATTGGTGACTCTACTAGGGAAAAGCCAATTTTGAATGTTAGCCTTCCATCACAGAGTCATTTCAAAACATCATAAAAGGGTGAACACTCCACTGGGAAGAAACACAATCATTTTCCTACTTATGAAAAGTAGGTGGCAACTCTAAAGGATTTTTAGGATTGATAAGATAAACATAATATTATAAAGGATAGATGATAGACACCAAAGATATTTTATATCATCCAACATGAATGGAAGAAGATCTTTTCACCAAGAGAGTCCTAAGAAGAGCAGTGTTAGGTGGACAAATAAGCATGGATCTCCTCATGGAAAAAATAATACAAATAAGGATGAGATAGTATGCAAATAGCAAGAAGATAATGTGAACACATCAGAGCATCCCTTCACAACATTCAACTCTCCACTTCACACTGATGGTGGAAATCCCTCAACACCTCCTAAAAGAAGTAAAACAAATGATAATGTCCTCAATTTTAGGTTAGACCCTCAAAAGGAAAATGAGTTTGAGGAAAGGGTGGAAGAAGAAAGAAAATAGAGACAAGAGGAATATGATAGGGGATATTCTCAACACAACAAGGAGAATAAAACAATGAGGGGTCTATAGATCACACTACCATTGATTTTGATAGTATGACAAACCAAGAGATTGAACTAGATTTAGAATGGAAAAGAAAACAACTTAGAAGGGGACAACAAATGATACAAGAAAGCCAAGAGCTAGATCACCAAATGGCACAATTAAGCATCCAGGCACCAAAACTACCAAAATATGTCCCTCCACATAAACAAGGTGGTAATGTCAATTCACTTGGAACATCTCAGAACACAGGTGCTCTAGGTATTTCAAAAGTACCTCATAATACTTGTGGTAACCCAAGACAACACACTCAGCATAATGTGCCATTACAAAGGTCCCAACCCCCAAATTCTAGCAATATTCCTTAGCACTATCCACCACTAGGCCAGTAGTATGCCCCACAACATCAACAACATATGCCACATCAAAATGTATACCCTCAACAAAACATCCAATAAAATGTCTACCATCAGCCTCAATATGGATACCAATACCACCCCAATCCACCACCTCTGAATTTGCACCCACAAAACCCTATGAGCACATGTAGAAAATTTGATTTAATAGGGCACCAATTATATCAATACCTAATTCACAACAATTGGAGAAATATAGTTCCCAAATTCACTGGGAATAATGTGATATCAGCTGAAGAAAATATCAGGAATTTCAATGTCGTTATACAAGATATTGGTATGGAGTATGAGGATGTAAATATGAGATTATTCATGATGTCCCTAACTAAAGAAGCAAGGGATTGGTTCAATGGTCCACTTGATGCTTCAATTGATTCTATAGTAGACTTTCAGAATCAATTTCTAGAAAAATATGGGAATTAGTGTGCCCTTGAATTTTCCCTTCATGAATTAATAAGTATTCAAAAATACCAAAATGAGTCAGTTTATGACTTCAATAAGAGGTTTCCAAAGCTATACAACAAAATGCCACAAGGTTCCAAACTGACTGATCCAACAACATTAAGTATTTATTTAAAATCCTTTGATCCAAAAATAGGGTATAAACTCAGAAGCAGATGCCCTATAAGTTTAACTGAAGCACAAAAGATAGTTGTTGATGGGTGTTTTTGCACACTTTCTCAACACAGGCAATGCATAAGTGCACTACCTCTCTTAAAAGGAGACTTCCAATAGCAATTTTCTGAAAATCACCCCAAGGTCTCTTGGGTGTCAGGTCATGACTTGCATGGAATTTCTCAGTTGATATTCAATGTGATTTTTCTGGTAATCATAGGGAAGACTTACATAGCTGGATGCGAAGTGGATCTTACGAGTTGAAGTTCCTTGGAATGGGAATCGATGCACGCTTTGCTACAGGTTCAAACAATAATCTGAAACTCTAATATTTTCCTTGACTTTTGGCTTTACAATGTGCAATGAACCTTAGGATAGGTTACTTCTTAAAAAAAAGAGAAAGGGTAGGGGATAAGAGAGGTTCCTGGATCTGCAACTAACTATGAACAATGATCATGGAGTTTCTGCTACAGACAACTTCCTTTAAACATGATTCCACTTAACCAGGAAACCCACAGTGTCATGAAATTTGTGCTATCTTCTAAGGTCTGCAGATATTTTACCATTCATCCACCACATACATGCATGAATAAAGATAAAAGTTTAAAGAAGCTTTGAATTTAAGTCCAGACTAACTTTACACAACCATCTACCAGTAGCAAACAACAAAAAGTATGGACTAGGAAGGCATCTACACAACAAAAAAATTCATAACCACATAACAACATTACCAAATCTATCTAAGCAATCTAAAACCAACTAGAACAGTAATGTAAATCTAACTAAAACATCTAACTATGGAAGATTGAATCATGAAACATGTAGAGAAACTCAGAAAATGCACCAAAGTCGATGTATTTCCATCAAAATTTCTACATGTCATTACAACAACTCAACTCTCTTTGAAAATAAGAGGAGACAACCTATTTATAGTGTCCAAAAGGTAGAATGAATGGCCAAGATTAATTTGCATTGTGTGACCAAGATTCATTACAAATTAGGGTTCTACCTACCCCACAATATTTTACATTTTAAAATACAGCTTTGTCTTTATCCCTATTTTGTCTTCTAGTGACAACACTATAGCATTTTGTACTTTTGATAATTTCCCTTTTTGCTGTATCAATAATAGGGTTGCCTCCTTGCTTCTTCAAAGCTGCATAATTTATAAATTTCAGCTCTAATGGTTGGAGCTTATCCATGTCTATGATTTCAGATTGTAGCACCTGATAACTCCACTCTTTGGATTGTTCGGTGAGATTTTCCCAGTCCTCGTCATACTTGGCAGTGTGGTCTTAGAACAACTCTGACTAGGTGAAGGCTCAAGTAGTAAAACTCATGAAATTAGTGGTGATTTCATCTGACACCCCATCCTCGATCTTCTTCTTCAAGTGGGGCTTTATCTTCTCCGGATCCACCAGTACGACAGGTATATCATAACCTGTCAGCAGCTTCAAGTACTAAGTACAATCTGCCTTGATCTTCTTAGCCCACTTGATATCCACATTCACCTTATCGAGCACCAACTCTAACCTTTCTTTTCAATTCACAAAGTCTTGCTTCCATACATCCACTAGCTAGTGGTCATCCCTTTTGAAGGAAAGCTCCATTTCCCAAGTCACACTCAACAGTTTAAGAATAGCCTCAATCTTTGGGTAGGTGGATTGATATCTTGTTGGAAAGTCAGTGCAGAGTTTCCTTATACCCTTAAGAGACTGTTGTAGATCCAAGAATTTGTTTGTTGTCTGGACAACACGACCGATGCCCATGTTTCCAATGTATAGGACCTATTGGAACCAACTTTCTATAGTCTTATCTAGGTTCTTTCTCTTTTCCAGCTTGTCTATTTGTTCCCTTGACAAAAATTGTGGTGGAGTCATGGACGTGGTAGGTACTTCTTCTGTTGAGGACCATTGTTGGATGTATGTTGTCAGGTCAGCCACTTGCGTCTTGAGTTCTTCTTTCAAAATTATATCTTATTGTATCAAATGTACTATTGTGGCAAAAAACTCTTGGAGGTGGTCCACCTTTTTCTCCCTAGTAGCTATTCCTAAATCAATGGTAGATACATTGTAGCTTATCCCTTCTGATCCCACTACTGGTGTCACCACCTGGATGGTTCTAGATCCGGAGGCATCCATCGTCACCTTGGATCTAATTTTTGGCTTCTTCTCCTTTTTGGTATTGATTTGTGCCTAAGCTAAGATAGCTTCCAACCTTTCTCTTGGGTCAACCGAGGTGGGAGCTTTCTTCTCAAGCTGCTTCTCTATCCATTTGGGAATAACAGATTTTTCTTTAGGTGATTCACGATCATCTTCCCCCTCCTTTATTTGGACCTCTATTTCTTTATTTCTAGGAGTTTCTTTCTCCATTTTAGTGCATTCTCCCTCTTCTTCATTGGAGTCTTGGATGAACACAAGGCCTTTGATGGGAGACTTAGTAGGAAATCGTTCCCTGGGACCTCCTTCCTTCTCAGCCTCCCCTTCTTTCTTTTCTTCAACTTATTCATCCTATTCATCCTCATGCATGTGCTTCTTAGGCTGTTCCATTTCGAGGTTCTCATCAGCTCGAACCTCATCTTTAGGTTTATCTTCTTCTCCATTCTCTTCTTCCTTAGGAGGAGGTGGCACATCTTAATGATGTTTCCTTTCTTGTTCTTCTTGTCCTTCGAAGAAAGGTATTTCCTTGTCATATTCAAGGCCTTTCTCTTGTTGTTCACCTCTAGGAAGCTCCACATTTTCTTCTTCCTTGTCATCTTCTTTCCCTTCCTCTTTGGCAGGTAACCTTTCTACTTCTTCTCTAACATCCCTCGGTTCCTCGGCCAACTCTTCTTCAAATTTCGGATCCAATATTTGCATGATAATTTTTTCCCCGACATCCTCTTCTTCATCTCCGCTTTCGGAGGATCTTGTTTCTTCTTCTTCATGAACCACCTTTTCAATCCATGGATGCTCATACTCTGGATGTTCATGATATTCATCTGCCTCCTCCTCCAATTCCTTTATTACTTCAATCTCTCACCTCTCCCATTCTACTGGTATTGCCATTATGGCTTCCATTGCTGGTGGTTCTGTTGGAGGTTTTGAGGGAGGGGAACTAGCGAGGACCTACGCTAAGGTGGCTTGGATGGTGGGATTCATTAGTACTTGTGAGATCTCAGAAGGAACATTCTGCATTTTCCGTGAGAATACCTTTGGCAGTGTGAGCACGAGCATTGGTATTGTTGCTGCTGCCAATGGAAGATATGTGGTGGGGGACACAGAGGCAGAGGAAAGTGGAGAAGTGGTAGAAAAGGAAGAATCAACCAATACGATGGGCCCAGTTGGTGAAGAGGAGGAAAGGTGGACCGATATGTCCACTGTAGGTGGGGATGTGGCAACCATAGCCTGAGAAATAGGTGGAGGGATGACAACATCTGAGGTAACCAGTGGGGACTTTGGTCGATTTGTCTCCATTTCTTCTCCTTTGCGAAGGGGATCTTCTTGAATAGCAGGAAGCCCTGTAGCGCTTCCTTTCGTTTTGTGTTTCTTCGATGGCTCACCCTCTGAGGCCTTCCTCACATATACTTTTGGATTCGGTTGCTCTTCCTCGACCTCTTTCCTTTTCCTCCATCTTGTGAGCGGAGGAGATTTGGAGGTTTTTGTTGTTGAGGTGGTAGCAACTGCATCATATGTGGCACTAGGCTCACTTTTGAGCCCTTCATAGGTTAGGACAACCTCTTGTTCCTTCAAATGGGCAACCTATCCATTGACCCATTCTCTGGTGCAAGCCTCAACAATCTTGGTTATGATATCGAGGTCATCGACCTCTTACTCATCCCAATCTATGGTTGGCAGTGGAAAATTAGCGACCACATTGTACCTAGGGTTCATGACCATGCTCTCATCTTCCTCCACTTGATCGGGGATAGGAAAAAAATTCACCCTTTTCACAAAGTATGTAGTCATTCACATGTAATTCCTCATGTGTACTTCCTTGTCATCTTGGTAATTTTCCTAGAAATCTTCAACATGATGCAGATGGGCGTAGTCGGGTCCTAATGCTTTCCTTATGTGCCCATATCGGTCCATCTATGGGCAAGCAGTGTGGAGGCTGAAATGATATTTTGCTAATTCCTTCTCTAAGTTCCCTGCACATTGAGAGGTTTGCATCTTGTACATACCTCAGTGAAAAGAAATGGGAAAAGGGATCTGAGCCAAGTGTCTGTTGCTAACAAGGGTGTGTACATGTCGTAGCTACCAAGAGAGTTCTAACAATATAATCTGGTCATTGGGGTACTGAGGCAGCTTATTTGGCCTCTCCATGTAACCTTGGGCATGGATGTATGTGAATTTTGGGTACTGGATGAAGAGAAAGGCGTATTGTTTGAGAAACGCCTGAGCACTGTGAGAGACCCATCTCTCGAAATCTCCTCCAAGTAGTCTGATAATGTGACCTATGAAAGAATCATTCATTCTACAATAGTCTCTCTTAAAAATTTTGAACTAGAGCTGGGGGTATCTATCATAAACTTTCAACTTTTTCCTACATTCCTCATTAGGTGTCCTGAATAGTTTGTTGTACTGCCTCTGCTCGGCCAGTGAGTAAACAAGGTAGGATGTCATATAAAATTTGGAGGTCTTCTTGATATTCATAAATTGCTGATGGAAGCAGTCACTTATTATTCCCCCCAATACAATGTGGTCTGTGTGGAATCTTCTTCCTTTTCACAAAGGATCTTCTCTACAAAGTAGACCATCCATTCTTGAAAATATGCAGCAGCGGGAAGGCCCATTACCCTACTCAACAAAGTCACCAGGTCATGATAATCTTCGTGGAAATCAATGCGGTAAATTTCTTGGGGAACTTTTGCAGCGTTGCCCTGCTTCTCTTTGAGCCAATACTAGTTTATAAGATTTTTTCATCCAATGGGATCTGCATCCCACATTGCCTTGTATTCCTCAAATTTTGGCAGTTCCATATCCCTAAAGGTAGGGATGTGAAAAGTCCTTGTTATCGCCTCTCTCGACATATTAGCCAAAATGTTCCCATCTCTATCATTTATTGTTCGAGTTTCTAGTTGATATGCTTGCCGACAAGCCATGACCAATTCAAGAGCGACAAGGGATGGAGGAAAACCTGTAACCTTGGAAATTTTGCTACTCCTAATTAAACTTGCATTATCTATGGTTGGGTTGATCCTAACCCTTTGTTTAAATTCGTCAATATCAATGTGCCTGATATTGGTATATGTGATCTCCTTTCGGTTTGTGATGATCTTTGAGTGCACAGGCTCTCCCTGGAATTGAAATTTCATCTGGTCTTTGTCCTCTTTCCCACGAGAAACTCTACTTGATTTCTTCCCTTTGTCTTTCTATGTAGCTGCCCTAGACGGTTTTGCACCTGATTCCATATATCCTGCAGACAAAGGCGTGATAAGTGCAATTAAGCATAAGGACATCAATGCTAGCCAAAACCCCTGCTAACGAAGTCAGGTTGGATAATGCATCACCCATGAAATCAAACATTTACTTTGAGATGCCATCAATAGTTTACTGGAGGTAATTTGGTCAACCCAAGCCCAAGGGGCCGAACTTCCCTAGTAGGATTGTTATTGTAAAGGGAAAACAAGGTACGGAAATCTGTGTGGTTCCTCCCAGCTTCAAGTTTGAAATATTTGATAGGTTTGTGCAAGGGAGGGCTCAATTTGAGCACATGGGTCGAGGCTCATTTCCAGATTGGAGGTCATTTGAATCATATTTGGAGCACCCAGAGATGTGAGGGGGGAAAGTTGTCCAAGGTTGGCCATTTGAAATGGCTTTGAAGAAATGAAATTCCGAGGGAAGAGTTTTAGGGTCTAGGACCAAGGAAGCTAATGGAAGATCAACACAATCTCTTAATCTTTTAAGTGCTTAGGCGAAAAGGGTTGGGAGGCTGCTGGAGGATGGCCATTTGGAATGGCGGATGTCGAGCAGAAGTCTAGGAACGGAGTTACAATGAACCAGACCCGACGTCATGCTTGGCTTCATGATTTTCTTCATTAAGTTTTGAGCGATAGGGGCACCAAGCTTCGAAGGCTGGAAAGATGGGCTCATTTGACCATTTGGAACGGTGGTGTCCATGCAGAAATCTACGGAAAGAACTCCGAAAGGCTAGGCTCAGAGGATGCTAGGGATGTTGCATTTTGTCTATTTAAAATCGGTTAGCAAATGGCAAGATGGGGCCCAAGGCATGGGCGAACAAGGTGGGTATGCCGTTTGAAATAACAAAAACCATGCAACATCCCGGGGATGGAATCCTTCGGGAGAGGGCCTCAGAGTCTCCAAAGGAAGTAGAGTTAATTGTGTAAACCCCAACGGTGAACAGGGCAAGGAAATCTGGGGTCACGGGTCTGGGGAGTCATTTTTCTATCGTTTCAAAGTTGCTTGAGTTTTTATATTTCTTGGATGGTGATGGGGAAGCTCGGGTCCAGAGGGCATGAATGCTCTATGAGAAGAATGGTGCCAAGATGATAAAGTTCCAGATTTCAACTTTAGGGCAATTTGAAGGTTTTCTTGCAATTTGACAACATGGGTTTTTTAGGTACTCTCTTCATCTACCAAACAAATGAATTTTAACTTGGTTTCTCCCATCACTTAAATGAAAAATCATCAAAAACAATACGTGAGGGAAGACGACAAACCTACCTTAAAAACCCAGTGATGGAGACCACTAAATCCTCTAGGAACTGGTCAATGGAGGCGATGGGCGTGGTGGCGGTGGATGGCGAATGCACTGGGTCTCTCTTGCGCTTCTGAACTTCCTCCTAGCTAACCTGGCATGAAAATGATAGGTTGAGCTAGATATTTATACCCCTAATTGGAATTTAATACACCCATTAATGCAAGTACAACATATGAAAAGGTTGGTGAGTTCAAATTCATGGACGGCGGTGGGAGGTCCGAAACCCAGAGGCCAGAGGGACGCTAGCAGACAACTACTCAAAAAATTGTATTGGAAACCATTGATGAAGTCTGGGGTCCGATGGTCAGAACTCCAGTGGAGGATGGTTGTTCGAAATAGAAAATGCACAACGGAGTCCCAGGCAAAGAGTCCGGCAGAGTGGGCTTGGAGTGGAAGATAGTTATTTTGCAGCGCAAGTCATGAGTATGACAATCGGGTAGCCAGGTCCCAGGGCACGGGAAGGTGAAGGCCTTCAGCCGTTTTGGAACAAAAAATGCACAACAAAAATATGGCGAGGGAAATTCACCGTGTCGGACCTAGAGGGCTCCAAGGCCACTGGCAGAGGAAAACTGCCAAAGGGATCCCGTGAGGATCCAGGACTTGGCACATTTTGAGGGGAAAAAACATGGTCAATTTAAGATGAGACTTTGGAGGAACTCTGACCACTTAGGACACCAAAATTGGGGGGAAGGAAAAATGAGGCGGCAAAAAAATGGCCCGGCAAGGAGAAAGAAAGAGAGGGTCCCCGTTCCAAATGGGGCATGTGTGTTGAGGGCACAACAAATGGCGACTCTACCAGGAATGCTCCCAAGTGTTCTGAGGGTAAGCATTCATTTTGAACCTAGAATCTCTAGTTTCATAGACCAGAGGCCGACATCCAAACATGAACTATGAGAACAGGGTCCTTAGTTGGGTCAATCTACAAGACATCTCATAAGTGTGTGTAGTTAATTCGTTCCTTTCCGTGGAAACCGTGACAAGTGGCAGCTAATCCAACTAAGCAAGCTACATAAACTGCTCAACACGAAAAGTAACCTGGACATTGCCCAACCGCCAGTCAGGTGTCCATAGCCCCCGTGGAGTTTTCGCTGTGGCCTCATGGATATTGTTCTACTATCCGCAAGGAGTCCATAGCCTTGGTAGAGTTACCCGCACACCCATACAGTTGCTTGATTTTAGAATTTTCTTTCCATTCTCTCTTTCTTTTGATGTTTCTTTTTTCACTTATCTTTTGCTCAACTGTGTAAGCACTGAAGCCTACGATGGGTTTGAGAACCATAGTGGTCACTGGAGTAGACTCAAGATTTTTCACTTACCGGGATGTCATAGTAGCCATTGTACAACCCTTTGGAAATAATTAACATGTGCTTTGTGCGAGATCTGAGATGTATGTAAAAGGATTCAACCAAGGGTCGAGTTCTAAGGAAGAGTTCAAATGAGGAAATCACTCCTAGGAAGCTTTAGAGACCAATAGTCGAGAATGAGTGTTTAGCCAAAGAACACTAAAGATGGACAAAAAAGTGTACCATTTGTCGAACGAGCACAACAACCGTAGCAGAACAGAGGACACCCTTATCAAAGTAAAACAACTGGGAGATGAACAAACAGAACAACGCAAAACAACAAAACACAAGAAAACCAAAATCAACCTACTCTAACCTATGTACAGGTATTTATAGGAATAACTCCACACAAGATCAGACTTGGAAGCAATGTTTCAAATGCTGCCCATTGACAGGCAATGGGACATCCTCACCAGTTAAGGTATTTAAGCGGAAAGCATTGTCTCCCAAGATTTCAACTATTTGAAAGGGGCCAAGCCAAAGCTTGTCGAATTTGTTGTGTCCCCCTTTCTTTTCACGGGCCTTGTCCAACATAGGACTAGATCTGCAATTCTACAGGCCTTGATCTTGGCTCAACAATCGAACCAACGTTTGACTATGCCCTAGTGCTTGGAAAATTTTTCTATTGCATGGTCTCGTACTTCTTCTAAGTGCAAAAGCTCAGCTAACCGAGCTTCTCTATGGTCTCCCCCTTCATAAAATTCATTGATAAACTAGAGAGTAGGGATTTTTAGGTGATCAGTAAGAGAGGTTCTAAGCCATAAACCAAATGAAATGGAGAATTTCCATGGGCAACCTTGTGGTGAGTGCAATCTACCCAAAGGGTGAATCAGAGCTGGGTATGCCAGTCCTTGGGATTCCTATTGAGCAGTTTCTTGTTCACAGTGATCAGGTTCTTGTTTGTGGACTCAACAAGGCCATTTCCTTGAGGGTAGTAATTAGATGAAAATTTAAGGGTGATTCCAAAATCAAAAGCCCAACTAGCAAATTTTAATGAAGCAAATGCAGGTCCATTGTCACACACCAATGCATAAGGACAATCGAAGCAATTTAAAATGAAATTTTCTAAAAAATTAGTGACTACCTCAGTTGTGCATTGTCTACAAGCGATTTCTTATGTCCACCTAGTGCAATAATTAGTAGCAGTAAGAATGTACCTGTGCCCCGCAGATGATGGAGGGCTTACTGGACCAATGAAATTGAGACCCCATTGCACAAACGGTCTCACCTCTAGAATTGGTTGTAGTGGGACAACATTTTTTTTCTTGGTAGCAGTTGTCTGGCATGTGTGACATGAGCAAACATGGTTGTGGGCATCCTTGAAGACCTTTGGCCAATAATATCTGATGTGCGGTAGAAGGTCTGGATCTGTGACTAGTACCAAACTTGTCATGGAACTCCTTCAAGACTTGATCTGCTTCTTCCTTGCCAAGGCATCTTAAGTAGATACCTTCATGAATTCTCTTGTATAAAATGGATCCTTGCAGCATGAAATTGTTTCTTTTCAGCCCGAGAGCACATTTTTGGACTCCTTGTAAACGAGGCAGGCATTTGTGGTTGACTAGATAATAAAAGACATCCCTGTACCATTCTCCTAGAGAAACGTCTTCCAACTGGTATTGTTGGATGGTGAGTTCTAGCCCTGCTTTTGCTGTAGTTTCAAGGACTATTCAGGTAAGTGCTTTCCCTCTTACCATTCTCATTAGCTAGATTTCCATATCATACTCTTGCAACAGTGTGACCCATTTGGCTCTTCATTTACCTAATTCATTCTACATGAGCAATGTCTTCACGGCTGGGTCGGGGACGATAGCGAACACTTTATTATGCAAGATGTAATGATTGAATTTTTTTACTCCCCTAATGAGAGCATACGCTTGATTTTCTATGTTGTGGTAGTGTAACTCGACACCTTTCAAAGGAGCACTCATGAAGGTGATCAGGCGCTCATTCCCTTCATCATCTTTCTGAGTCAAAATGTTGGCACAAGAATGCTCTGAAGTGAACGAATAGATGTAAAATGGCTTCATATAGTCCAGGCTGACGAGCGTAGGTGCCTCAAAAATTGCTCATTTAATTTCCTCAAAATATTGTTTTGCTTCAGGAGTCCACTCGATCTTGGCATCTTGCTTTAACATGGCATTGAGTGTCTTGACGATCTCAGCAAAACCTGTAATGAACTTCCTCACGAACTTGATCTTCCCAAAGAAAGATTTTAGTTGCTTTTTACCACCCAGCGGGCGGAATTTTCAACAAAGATTGGATGTGTTCAGGGCCTATGGAGATTCGCTACTCTGAAATGATATGCCCTAGCAATCTCCCTTCAGTCACTCTAAAGATGCACTTCTTTGGGTTAAGGGAAACCCCAAACTCTCGGCACCTCTAAAATGCCTTGCACAAATCGAAGATGTGATCACTCCACTTCTTTGAAAATATAGTTAAATCATCCATATAGATGATTATGTACTTTCCAATCAAATCCTTGAAGGTAATTCCCATGGCATGTTGGAAGGTGGCACCAACATTGATGAGCCAAAAGGGCATTCTTCTATAGGCAAAGGTTCCCCACTTGGTGTTGAACACTGTCTTGTGGCGATCTTCATACTGCACCATAGCTTGGTTGTATCTAGAATACCCATCATGAAAATGCATCATTTTCAAGCCATTAACAACCTACAACACCTCATCCAATGAAGGCACTCGGTAGTTGTCTTTCTCAGAAGCTCTGTTCAAATTGCTGAAGTCAACACACAACCTGATTTCTCCATTCTTCTTCCTAATGGGGACCAAGTTGGCTACCCATGTAGAATACCTAACTGGGAATATAATTCTTGTTGAAAGCAATTTATGCACCTCTTTGTAAATGATGGGTTCCAGCAAGGCGTTGATAGGACATTGTCATTGGTGGAATGGTCGCACTTTTGTCTTGAGAGAGATGGTGTGCGTGATGATGGAGGTTTCATAAGTCTTAAGGTCCTCATAGCTCAATGCCACCACATCATGATACTTCCATAAAGCATCCACGATCCCTTTCTTTTCTTCTATAGTGCACACTTTTCCAATAAAAACATTTTTGATCTCCTCAGTTGTTCCGAGGTTGTGGGAATCACACTGGTTTCTTATGGCTTCCTTCTTGATTTTCCAATCCTGATCTTTGATCTGATCCAAGTAAAAAATGCGCTCTAGCTGAACCATCCCTCGAGGAATTATGTTGGTCCTAAGGTTGATTACTCTTTCTATGTCCAATTCAGCTTCTTCTAGATTAGCTTCATCTATTATTTGTGTGGCAAAGACATTAGAGCTCGTGATGAACTTGAGGATGTGTTTATCATCATTGAAGACTTGAAAGTGGGTTACATTATCTAGAATGGACGGTGTAGAAGTTAGCTCAATAGTAAATTTCTTGAGGCCTAATAAGGATAAGGGTTGCAACATGCTGGCCACCTGAGCCAAAGCATCAGCTGTATAGTTTTGAACATGAGGGATCAATTGTATATTAAATGCATCTAGCCCTTCTAAGAGATCCAAAACCCTATGGCTATAGTTTTCCAATCTTTTATCATGACGGGAGTACAATTTTCTGACTTGTTTAACCACTAACTCGAAATCACCAAATAACTTGTAGCATCTTAACATTTTTCTTCAAGGCCATTAGAAGACCATGGACTAAAGCTTCGTATTCCTCTACATTATTAGTACAATAGAATTTAAGTCTATCGGCAAGAAAATAGGTCTTACCCGTGGGGTTGATGAGCTCAAATATGGCATCGAATCCTTGCTTAGATTTGGATCTATCAAATCGTAATGTCCAGAATTTGGAAGGCTCTTTGATGTCGGGGCCACTGAAGTGATTATTGCCTTTAGGCTACGAGTTGTCATTTACAACTTCCGAAGCAAGTAGTGGCTTGGTATGGTGGAGGGTAGGCTGCTCCGATGGCATTTCCTTCTTGGGAGAGGCTAATTTCTTGACATGTTCTATTGTTGTTTGGCACAGACAACACTCTAACTTAGAATGAGTAGCATCGTGTACCCTGCACCAATTTAGCAGCAAGAGCTCCTGGAAATTCATTCTTGCCCCTAGGATGAGTTGATCTTGTATGCACTTCTACATGAAATCCCAAAATCCATCCAACAATCCCAAAGTGTTGTCCTTAGGGGTTTCCTCATTATTGAATTCTACCAGCATCTCTGTGCTCTAAGGTGTATGGGTTAAATCAACTAGAGGGATACATTGCACTAGTAGGACCTTTGCAACCATTCCCTCCTCTTGAATCTTTGTTTCTTCTTGATAGGAAAATGGACAATAGTTCCCCAATTCAGTTTTGACAAATAACACCTCATTCAGGTTGTTATATTCAGTGATCATGAACTTCATGCATGGCTCT
>VDFB02031276.1:0-10622 GCA_007258455.2 Sequoia sempervirens | reverse complement strand
AAATAAAAATTTCTAATTTTTACAACTTTTAACCAAAGTAAACGAGTAAATAACATAGTAACAAAATTTTTCTTTCTTTTTCAAAATAAAATACAACATATAAATATGATTTCAAAGCTTTTCCCAAATAAATAACTTTAACTATTTCCAATGAATAACAGAGTATGAGAGTATAAGAACACATACATAGCTTAAACAGTTTTTGCACAAATAGAAGTAAGACGGTCCAGGTTCTTCCCTTTCAAATCTTGGTTCTTCGGTTGTCAGGTTGTGGAGGAGAAACATCACTCAGGTGCTTTTCCGCCAACCACGGACTAATAATGCGGTCCCCCGCACATCCATTTTTCAATGAATGGCCCTCCCTTCGTCGAAGAGATTGGTTGAGTGACCGATTCCGTTAACCAACTGAGCATAGTGTCGTGTCCTACATTACTAGATTCTTGTATCTTACAATCCCAACCTAGTAAGTACGTTTTGGATCACTATGAACTGACAATGTAATCATCTCCCTAAGCTAAGAGGATGTAGGTACATTACATTACTATGGCCTTAGTATTTCGGTTCAGTAAATGATTGAGTAAGTCATCTATCACTTACACTACTCAGAGCCGATTTGCCTTTGGGCTACCTTACTCTATGCGTAGGCCATGTCCTTAAATGGGTTCAGTTAACCCCAGACTTCCTACCTCAAATAATTTACTGGAAATGAGTCTTTTAAACGAGTGTTTACTATCCTATCTCCTATTTCCGGAAATCTTTATCCTAGGAGCGAAGCTTCCTAATGTTAACCTAATAACACAAGCTAGAATTACACTTAGTTTTGACGTCATTTCATTCATAGAAGTTAATACTTATTCTACGTACTCTCCTTATACGGAGATCATACAATTTTGTAACTTCAATTAAATGCATAAACTTTCAGCACTATAAAACAATCATCACACTCACAAGAGACAACCTTTTAGCATAATGCATATAGAGCTAAGCTTTCTCCTTTAGCTACATTGTTATTCCCTAAACTTTTACTCCTTACTTAAAATGCAATCCCTTAAATCATTATGCATTTACAGCCTATCAAACAAAACTCGATTGCTAAGGATAGACTACTTATTTCATATCAAATGCAACCAGTAATTCTAAAACAGTAAAAAGACAGCTTAAAATATAAATCTCAATTAAGAAACATGCCTGTATATACTTTTAAGCTCCTTTTCAATGCACTTTTCACAGCAACCTTCACTTGATGATGACAGAATGAAGTTTTTCCTCTTTCTCCTAAGTAGAAGACTCTTCCAAAATATTTCCTCAAAACAGAAAACTCTTCAATGGAAAATTTGCTAATCAATTCTTCACAGTTAAGAATTACAACTGAAGAATACTCTAAATCTTTTACTAAAAACACTATGATGCAAACAGTAGCAAAAACTACAGCAGAAGCTCACAATCACAAAATAATAACTCTCTAAAAACGCCCAAGTTGAGAAAGCAATGAGCACCATTCGAATGGAGATTAGAGAAGTATTTATAAGCCGAAATAACAACAGTTTCCCCATTTCTGGGCATGTAAAATGATAGACTGACATGTTTACCTGGTCAAATTGTCACTTGTCATGTTAACAAACCCTTAGTCATGATTTCCAAAGATGATTCGACCTCATGGAGCCAGCAGTTGAAGAATTTTTCAACTCAACAAACAAAAACGCCACCTACAGGTACACGTTTTGTTGCCAGTCGTATAAATTCGAAATGGTTTTATTGCTGCGTTTTTAGGTCAACATTCCGCTTGTTACAGCACTGAAATCAATCGCCATTTCCCTATTCTTTAGTTTGAATACTTCTCCCTGCATTTTCTATTGCGCAGGAGCTTCCGCATTTTCACGGGAATGTCCATATTTGTTTTCCATTCGTTTTTTCTCAAGTTTAAACTTTTCAAATATTTCTTTGGTGAAGTTCGCTTCTTTTGAAATGTATTTTAAAGTGTTAAATATTTCATGTGGCTACATTTTCGAATTTAAACTTCCTCAATATATATATATTGCGATTTTATCCTTCAAAGAATAATGCTTATTCTTTGAAACATTTGAAATTATTTTCCATTATTTAAATTTAAATTTTATATATTTGCATATTTTATTTATAAATGTATTTTATTAAACATTAATATTTCTTTATATATAAACGTATTTATATATAAAAATATATTAATTTTAATATTAACACATTTAATTTATAAAATATATAAATATATTATTATTTACGTATTCTTATGTATAGATGTATATATTAATAAACACTTAATTAATATATATATTTATACATAAAGACATACGTAAATCACCTAGACAACATAATATGAAATATTATTTATATTAAAGATATTAAGACGAGCTGTGTACCTATATACATGCCTATATATACTTCTTGTGTATACATATGTATGTGTATACACATGTCAACACATGCGTGCATATCCATCTGCTTAAAGTATGTATGTATTGATATGTCTATACATTTAGATACGTGTACACATTATATGTATGTGTATACGTACCCACTTGTCCGTTATCATATATCAACTACTTCGTTGAAACACAGGGAGTCACAGTTTAGTCAGACTAATATTTTAACAATCACATCACATAAAGCATAAGGAAGTAAATCAAACTCCTAAGCCTATGGACGACTAACTTATCTGACCTGGTTCCTATGCACCGTTCATAATGTGTGTGCATGCTCAACTGATTAACTTTACCGGTTAAACGACCAATACCCCTCTCCCAAGTGATATTTCCCCTCTGCCTAGAGGACTGGTTCTCATTCCTGCATTCACAATTATAAATTCACGGCAGTCAATTGCTCACAAAATTAGCAATACATATAAATTTCACAAGATATAAAAACATCACATATAAATCTCATTATGCACGTTTTTCACCATGATTAACATCAAATAAATACATAAGAACGAGACAATCATTAATGTATGAAACTTTATAGGAACAACAAGGTGATTCACATCTTTATTTATTCATAAAATTGTCTTTACAAACACATAATCCTTATTCAATTCTAATAGCCTAGTAGCTATACAATCGGGATGTAACATACTTCCCCCCTTGGGAATCATCGTCCCCGATGACTTAAGGTATTATTTCAAACATAATAAAAACAAATACATAAATTTTATTCATTATTCTCAAAAGCTTTGAGAATATTTGGAAACTTCCATAGAATTTCCTTAGTCTTCCCACGTTGCTGAATCCTCCATGTACTGATCCCACAGAACTTTACATTGAGTGACATCCCTATTGCGCAAATGGAGTTTACGCACTACCAGCACCTTTACGGGCTCGAGGGTTATTATTCCGGGATCCTTTACCTGTAAAGCAGTCCAATCGATAACATGACTATCTCCTGGAATGTACTTTTTAAGATAGGACACATGGAAGACATTATGCATTTTGGCAAGAGCAGGTGGTAAGGCGATTCGGTAAGCTACAGGATTGACTTCCTCAAGGACTTCAAAGGGACCTACATA
Organism: Sequoia sempervirens; assembly: GCA_007258455.2. NCBI lineage: Eukaryota > Viridiplantae > Streptophyta > Pinopsida > Cupressales > Cupressaceae > Sequoia > Sequoia sempervirens. The sequence goes on along the minus strand of VDFB02031276.1, from coordinate 7,084 downwards.
ACGAGGAGACAATTTGGAAGATTTCCCAAACTTGATGGAACTCTTATGAGGTTTGACTCTCAACAGTACCTTGTCACCTATAGCAAAATTACGGGGCACTCTTTTGGCATCTGCATAACTTTTCTGTCGACTATTAGCTTCCACTAACTTTTGCTTAATAACCTTTATCTGCTGATCCATCTCTGCCAACATTTCTGGTCCATGACTTATTCGATCCTCAAGTTTATCCCAACTTATCGGAGTTCGACACTTATGACCATATAGAGCTTGAAATGGAGCCATTCCTATAGAAGAATGATATGAATTATTATAAGCAAATTCAACCAAAGGCAAGTATTCTTCCCACTTATATTGCCGATCCATGCAATATACTCTAAGTAGGTCTTCTAATACTTGATTTACCCTTTCCGTCTGCCCATCCGTTTCCGGATGATATGCTGAACTTATATTTAACTGTGTCCGAAGTGTAGAGAACAAAGTTTGCCAAAATCTAAAAGTGATTCTTGCATCCCTATCATAAATAATCTTTTCGGGAATTCCATGCAATCTGAATACTTCTTGAACAAACTTTCTTGCAATGATTGGTGCTCCATCAGTTAAATTTCCTGGTATAAAGTGTGCCACTTTTGTCAATCGATCCACTACCACTAATATGGCATTATGTCTATTCCTAGACATAGGTAGTCCTTGTACAAAATCCATACTAATTATTTGCCACTTCCATTCTGGTATTTCATGAGGATATAACAGTCCTGCAGGATGATGATGCTCAGCTTTTACCCTTTGACATTCAAGACAACTTGCTACAAAATTAGCTGCGTCTCTTTTCATTCCTTTCCAGAAATATAAAGGTTTCACATCTGCCATCATTTTCGTCACTCCAGGATGACCAAAATAAGGTGCTTCATGAACTTCTTTCCATACCAGATTTCTTAATTCTTTGTCTTCAGGTACGTACACTCTTCCTTTGTACCTCAACAATCCATTGGTTTCAAACTGAAATCCTTCATATCTAGAATCTTGTGGATTTTCTTCTAGTGCTTGCCTTACTTGCAAATAGTACTCATCATCTTTGCATTTCTCAGAGGCCTGTTACACAAAAAACCTGCATGAATTGCTACCACCAAGATATGATCTTTTCTTCAATTTCTGTTTGCCACTGAAGGGCCCATTTCTTCCTTTGATAAATTTAATGCCGAAGTCATAATCATGGTCAATCTCAACCATCTCTCTGCCTAGCACTTGGGGATTCCAGCCTGGCAGCATACTTGCATCTCATTATGATCGGGCCAAGCCCAAAGGTCTTCCCAGCAAACACACCTTAATTTCTAGGGAAGCATGAACTATAGCCGCTAGCTCCTAAATCGGCGTAGCTTACACCTATTTCCCATATGTTTGGGGTTTCAGGATTCCGCTAAATCACTCTTTTCCTGCCTTGCATTATACTCCTCCCAACCTTTCCACAAGCACGCTTATGACTATGAAATTTCCTTCAGATCGTGTATTTTAAGAATAGGTGCTAGTTATTGAGCAGGTCAAAAGCTTTGGACACTTCCTCGCTCCATCTTAAACCTTTTTCCCTTCTTCAGAATAGTTGGTACAATTTTGTATAAAATTGCTACAAATTTTGTAATATCCTACCAAACCTATAAAACTTTTTACTTCAGATACATTTTAGTATAGCCATCAAATTATAGCTTTAATCTTGGGCAGGATTCTATTATTATTCCTTCTGCTGAAATGACATGACCCAGATAATGAACCTTTTTCTGATAAAATGAACACTTAGATAGTTTCCCATATAGTTTGTGCTCTCTTAATCTTTGTAAAACCATCTCCAGATGTTTACTATGTTCTTCTTCATTTCTAGAATAAATTAAAATATCATCTAGAAAAATCAGAACAAACTTATCCAAATAATCTCTAAATACACTGTTCATGAGGTTCATGAATGTTGCTGGTGCATTTGTCAATCCAAAAGGTAATACAGTAAACTCATAATGTCCATACCGTGTTCTAAAAGCTGTTTTGAAGATATCCTCATCCTTAATTCTCAGCTGATGGTATCCAGATCTTAAATCTATTTTAGAAAACACTGCTGCTCCTTTCATTTGATCAAAAAGATCATCAATGCGGGGTAGAGGATACTTATTCTTAATCGTAATCTTATTAAGCATACGATAGTCTATACATAGTCTTAAAGTTCCATCCTTCTTTTTGACAAATATTACAGGTGCTCCCCATGGTGAAACACTTGGTCTTATCAATCCTTTTGATAATAACTCATCTAATTGTGCTTTCAATTCCATGAGTTCAGTAGCAGTCATTCTGTAAGGCACTTTAGAAATAGGTTCGGTTCCAGGAACTAGATCAATGGAAAAGTCAAACACCCTCTTTGGTGGTAAACCAGGTAGTTCATCAGGAAAAACATCAGAAAATTTCTTTAAAATGGGATATTTTTCCATATCCGTTTTTCCACTTTCCTCAATTTCTCCATCTTCTAGTTCTTGTTGACTTTGAAAATCAAAATTTTCATTTTCATACTCAAGATCTTCTATTTTTACTGCAAAGAGTTTGCACCTTTTCTTCTTAGCTCTAAGAAGTTGCATTGCTGATATCTGCCTGACTTTTACTTCTCTTGGTATTCCTTGTATCTTGACTTGGTTACCATTGTCATCTAAACATTCAACTGTCTTGGTATTACAATTCACTATGGCTCTGTGTCTCCATAACCAGTTCATTCCTAGAATAACATCATAGGATCCTAGTGGGGCAACATAAAGATTGACTTCGGTTGTGAAACTAGGTAGTTCAATTTTAGCCTCAAACAGACATTGGTCCACCCTTGCTCTTGTGTTATTTGCATATTCCACACTCCATGACATAGCCATGTGTCCTGCCTTTCTAGTTAATTGATTTGCTAACTTAGGAGAAATAAAGTTTTCAGTAGCACCAGTATCAATCAAAATAGAAATAGGCAAACCATATAAAGTACCTGGTGTCTCAATTGGCGTTATTTGATATTCAGCCTGACGATCATCAACATCGGCATGAATCCTCTGTTGAAACATTGCTTGCTGACTTGGTAGCGCATTGCCATGGGATTGAGTTCCTGAAGTCTTATTGGGACATTCATTTGCATAATGATCTCCCTTGCAAATAAAACACCCCGATCTTGGACCTCTTTTCACAACAGCTTCTCCAGTTTTGCTTGTACTCACAGTGGTTTTGTTAACGTTGCCAGTGTTGGTATTGCTTCTCTTGTGATCACCTTTGAAATCTTTTCCACCATAGCGAAATCTTTTTCCCTTTGATTTAGCAACACCTTGTAAAGATTCTTCCTTCTTAGGAATTGTTTTATTAAAAACTTCAGCCTCCTTTTTGTGTTCTTTTCTTTCTTGCCTTGCAAAGTCCGTCTTCAGTTTCTGTTCTTGCTTAAGAGCTTTTTCATATACCAATTCCATAGTTGTTGGCCCATGCATATCAACTTCTCCACCAATCTTACCATTGAGCCCTAAGATGAATTTTCTGATACGGAAATGTTCATCCTTATGGTATATTGGGACATAGCGAAGAAGTCTAGTAAACTTCTCCCAGTACTCATGTACTGTCATGTTTCCCTACTTCAATTCTTCAAAGTCAGTTAACTTTTGGTCATAAAAGAGTTGGGGTAACCATCTCTTTCGGAATATTTCAACAAACTCATTCCATGTCAATTTCCATGAGCTTATATTCAATTCCAGTTTCTTGTTCATCCACCAGTTAGAGGCTTCACCCGCTAACTGATATGCACCCCAAGCTGCCTTAGTAACTTCGTCATAATTTCTTATATCGAAGTACTTTTCCATTTGTACTAACCATATTTCAGCTTCGTCACCTCCGGCACTTCCATCAAATTTTGGAGGATATATCTTCTTCATATCCCTTGTTAACTCTATGGACACTTGTTTCTTCTTTCTTTCAATTGACGGAGTTGGAGATTTCTCCTTCTCTTGATTATGGTTAATATCTTCTCCATGCGAAGAACTTTCCTCTTCATTATTAGCGATAGGTATCTCAACTTCTTTAGCCTTTTCAAGATTGGACAATCTCGTCAGAATCTGATCCAGCTTGGCTTCCATTCCTGTTGGTTCTTGTTCGCCTTCACGACTAGTTCCAGGATTGCTTCGAGCTCTTTCGTAAGTTCTCACCATTATTAAAAGATTTGTTTAACCTGAATATTTTATTCATGTTAATCTTACTATCATTTTACTATTAAGAAAAATATATACTTACAAAGAAAACACATGCATATAAACAACAAAGCTTACAATAGACGTAATTGATGAAAAACATCGTTTTATTCATATTAATAGGAATCAATATTCCATCGATTACATAGATGGACTTTTCAAAAAGTCAAGAGGAGAGTAAGACTCACCCTCAGATTCGTAACTTAAGGGGGTATATCCTATGGATTGTGAGAATTGTTGATCTCTTTCGTTTTCTTCATCTCTAATTTGCTCATACCTATCCCAAAATGGGTAGTATCCTTCGGATTTATTGTCCGATACATAATTGCGTAAAGCAATATGGTTATGGTGTTCATCAACAATGTTTGCAGACATTTGTTCATGAGACCATTTCTCCATTGGTGGTGTCTTAGGTGTATTTATACATGACCTCCATCTTCATCTTTCTCTTCTCTAGACTGATTCGAGAAAGTGCATGATTGAAGGTTTCTGTATCACTCAACCAGATTGCGTTGTCGTAATTGGTTCCTTGGATGGTTCTAACGATAGCTTCTTTTTCCTTCTTGGCTTTCAGGTAGCGCTCATTTCCAATAACAGACTTTCGTGCTGTCATTCTGATATGCACCATCCTGACACAAGTATTTTCACAACATGAGTTTATGTTGGAAAGGGAAAGTAAATGAGCTCATAGGTTCCAGAGTTAAACCTGGTAGCTCTGATACCACATGTAACGACCCGACATCTACGTAAAATAAAAATTTCTAATTTTTATAACTTTTAACCAAAGTAAACGAGTAAATAACATAGTAACAAAATTTTTCTTTCCTTTTCAAAATAAAGTACAACATATAAATATGATTTCAAACCTTTTTCCCAATAAATAACTTTAACTATTTCAATTGAACAACAAAGTATGAAAGTATAAGAATACATACATAGCTTAAACAGTGTCTGCACAAATAGAAGTAAGACGGTCCAGGATCTTCCCTTACAAATCTTGGTTCATCAGATGTCAGAACATGGAGGAGAAATATCACTCGGGTGCTTTTCCGCCAACCACGGACTAATAATGCGGTCCCCTACACATTCATTTTTCAATGAATGGCCCTCCCTTTGTCGAAGAGATTGGTTGAGTGACCGCTTCCGTTAACCAACTGAGCATAGTGTCGTGTCCTACATTACTAGATTCTTGTGTCTTACAATCCCAACCTAGTAAGTACGTTTTGGATCACTGTGAACTGACAATGTAATCATCTCCCTAAGCTAAGAGGATGTAGGTACATTACATTACTATGGCCATAGTATTTTGGTTCAGTAAACGACTGAGTAAGTCATCTATCACTTACACTACTCAGGGCCGATTTGCCTTTGGGCTACCTTACTCTATGCGTAGGCCATGTCCTTCAATGGGTTCAGTTTACCCCAGACTTCCTACCTCAAACAGTTTACTGGAAATGAGTCTTTAAACAAGTGTTTTACTATCCTATCTCCAGTTTCCGGAAATCTTTATCCTAGGAGTGAAGCTTCCTAATGTTAACCTAATAACACAAGCTAGGATTACACTTAGTTTTGACGTCATTTCGTTCCTAGAAGTTAATACTTATTCTACGTACTCTCCATATACGGAGATCATACAATTTTGTAACTTCAATTAAATGCATAAACTTTCAGCACTATAAAACAATCATCACACTCACAAGAGACAACTTTTTAGCATAATGCATATAAAGCTAAGTTGAATTTAAACCCTTTAATCAAATTGAATCCCTTCTTTTAAAAATCCCAATTCCTTTACCTTAATCCATCAATTAATCTTTCCCCTTTAGCTACATTGTCATTTCCTAAACTTCTACCCTTTACATTAAAATGAAATCCCTTGATTCATTTTGCATTAACAGTTTATCAAACAAAACTTGATAGTTAAGGATAGTTTACTTATTTCATATCAAAATAGAAACAACAACTTTAAAACAAGAAGAAAGTAGCTTAAGCTATAAATCTCAAATAAGAAACATGCCTGTATATACTTTTAAGCTCCTTTCTAATGTTCTTCTGTCAGCAGCCTTCACTTGATGATGACAGAATGAATTTTTCCCTCCTTCTCCTAGGTAGAAGACTCTTCCAAAATATTTTCTCAAAACCGAAAACTCTTCACTGGAAAATTTGCTAATCAATTCTTCACAGTCAAGAGTTACAGCTGAAGAATACTCTAATTCTTTTACTAAAAATACTATGATGCAAACAATAGCACAAACTCACAGCAGAAGCTCACAATCACAAAATAAGAACTCTCTAAAAATGCCAAAGTTGAGAAAGCAATGAGTGCATTCGAATGGAGAATAAAGAAGTATTTATAAGCCGTAATAACAACAGATTCCCCATTTCTGGGCATGTAAGATGACAAACTGACATGTTTACTTGGTCAAATTGTCACTTGTCATGTTAACAAACCCTTAGTCATGATTTCCAAAGATGATTCGACCTCATGGAGCTAGCAGTTGAAGAATTTTTCAACTCAACAAACAAAAACGCCACCTACAGGTACACGTTTTGTTACCAGTCGTATAAATTCGAAATGGTTTTATTGCTGCGTTTTTAGATCAACATTCCGCTTGTTACAGCACTGAAATCAATCACCATTTCCCTATTCTTCAGTTTGAATACTTCTCCCTGCATTTTCTGTTGCGCAGGAGCTTCCGCATTTTCATGGGAATGTCCATATTTGTTTTCCATTTGTTTTTTTCTAAAGTTTAAACTTTTCAAATATTTCTTTGGTGAAGTTCGCTTCTTTTGAAATGTATTTTAAAGTGTTAAATATTTCATGCGGCTACATTTTCGAATTTAAACTTCCT
>VDFB02031275.1:0-11713 GCA_007258455.2 Sequoia sempervirens | reverse complement strand
TTTGAGGAATTTTTTCATACAAGTACTAACTTGTCAATGTTACCACATTAACACATTAACAAGGTAGTAAGCTTAGTGCTTATTGTTCAGACCCCATTTCTATGAAGGCATTTTTTCATACAACGAGCACTAAGCTCACTACCTTGTCAATGCAACCGCATTGACAAGGTAGTGAGCTTAGTGCTTGTTGTATGAAAAATGCTTCAAAGAAATGAGGCCTCACAATGATGTATGTCACCGTGAGACCCCATTTCTTTGAGGTATTTTTTCATACAATGATCACTACCTTGTCAATGTGTCAATGTGGTAGTATTGACAAGGTAGTGCTCATTGTATAATAAAAATGACTCAAAGAAATGGGGTCTGATGGTGATATTGACACATTAACAAAGTAGTACTTGTTGTATGAAAAAATCCCTCAAAGAAATGGGGTCTCATGGTGATGTACATCACTGTGAGACCCCATTTCTTTAAGGCATTTTTTCATACAATGAGCACTACCTTGTCAATGTGTCATGTGGATGCATTGACAAGGTAGTGCTCATTGTATGAAAAAATGCCTCAAAGAAATGGGGTTGACAGTATAGGGTTGAGGGATTAGGTTTAGGGTTTTTAAGGTTTGAGGGATTAAGGGTTTAAGGGTTGATGGATTAAGGATTTAAAGGTTGAGAGATTAAGTGTTTAAGGGTTTAGGGTTTAAGGGTTGAGGGATTAAGGATTTAAGGGTTGAGCAATGAGGGTTGAAGGTATACAATTGAGGGTATAGGGTTGAGGTATAGGGTTTAGGGTCCAATGAATAGGGCATAGGTATGAGAATTGAGGGTTGACCTAGTTTAATGTATAGGTTAGAGGGTTGAGGGGTTAAGGTTTTGAGGGTTTAAGGGTTGAGGGTTGAGGGTAAAGGGTCAAGGGTATAGGGTTGGTAGTATAGTGTTGAGGGTCTAATGTATAGGCTAGAGGTTTGAGAATTGAGGGTTGACCTAGATTAATATAGAGGTTAGAGGGTTAAGGGATTAAGGGTTTAAGGGTTGATGGTTTAGGGGTTGAAGGACTAAGGGTTTAAGGGTGTGGTTTTAAGGGATGAGGGATTAAGGGTTTAAAGGTTTAAGGATTGAGCATTTATTGGTTGATGGATTAAGGGTTTAAGGGTTGAGGGTATAAGGTATAGGGCTGAGAGAGAGAGAGAGGGAGAGAGGGAGTGGGAGAGACCGAAGAGAGAGAGGGAGATGGAGAGAGAGTGTGTGTGTGATAGAGAGAGACCAAAGATGGAGGGAGGGAGAAAGAGAGAAATTATGAAGAGGGAGATGGAGAGTGAGAGAGGGAGGGAGAGAGGGAGAAAGAGAGATAGGGGAAAGAGAGGTGTGAGAGAGGTACAAAGGTGAGAGATAGAGAGGTGGGTGAGAGATAAAATGAAATGAGAGAGATAAGTTCACAACTTGAGGGAAAGGCCTAAGAGGGAGATGGAGAGTGAGAGAGAGAGGGAGAGAGGGAGAGAGAGGGAGGGAGGGAGAGAGAGAATTGAGAGAGAAATGGAGAGCTAGACAAGGGGTGATTACAAGACAGAGATGGGATAGGTTGAGAGGAAGGGAAATAACTAGAGAGGCATGAGAGATATAAGGTTGTTAAAAAAATAATGACATGCAATTAAATACCATTTCATATTCAATACTTGGGAAATAAAGGGAGTACATGTTGTTACCTTCCCTTTGAAGATGTAATTATTGTTGGACACTAGGAACACTAAGAGGTGGGGGTGAATTAGTGTTCCACAAGACAAGGGGATGGAGAGCTAGACAAGGGGTGATTACAAGACATAGAGATGGGATAGGTAGAGAGGAGGGGAAATAACTAGAGAGGCATGAGAGATATAAGGTTGTTAAAAAAATAATGACATGCAATTAAATACCATTTCATATTCAATACTTGGGAAATAAAGGGAGTACATGTTGTTACCTTCCCTTTGAAGATGTAATTATTGTTGGACATTAGGAACACTAAGAGGTGGGGGTGAATTAGTGTTCCACAAGACAAGGGGATGGAGAGCTAGACAAGGGGTGATTACAAGACATAGAGATGGGATAGGTAGAGAGGAAGGGAAATAACTAGAGAGGCATGAGAGATATAAGGTTGTTAAAAAAATAATGACATGCAATTAAATACCATTTCATATTCAATACTTGGGAAATAAAGGGAGTACATGTTGTTACCTTCCCTTTGAAGATGTAATTATTGTTGGACACTAGGAACACTAAGAGGTGGGGTGAATTAGTGTTCCACAATATTTGAATCTCAAATCAGATCTTAAACTATCAACAACAATATTTAACCTTTAATAGCATCCACAACAAATAAATAGAAGGAAACATGCATGGAAATTAACAAGACGATGTGAACACTACAACACCAAAATTTTTACATGGAAACCCTATTAGGGGAAAAACCATGGTGGAGATTAATCCACAAAGTATAGTCTATTAAAAGTATGAGAAAAAGGGAATGCACTTGCATTCAGGCACACTACCTAGAGCTCACTGCTCAAAATACAAAATAGGACTCATTGTCCAAAAGAGTTTGGATTAGAACTGTTCAAAATATGAACTGAGAAAATAACATCTTTGAATGCCTGGATTCAATTCCAATGAAGCACATGAAATGAATTTTGGACCTTCTGTCCAATTCACACTTATGCTCTACTATGCTCTACTCTCCTACAAAAACCCTTATGCTGTACAAACAAAATTTTCTTGATAGATCCTCTGATATTACCTCATATAGCTGTACTGCACCTTTTCATGCACACGCCTTCTTGCCACTTCATAAATCACATGAAAAATGAATTACCAATCTCACTTATATCTTGCTAACACGAATTTTATTTCTATATGTTGGCTTGTAACAAAATATAATACTCTTCCACAAGTTGGCTCCAATCACCAGTTAGAATTAATGCGTACCCACACAAGTTTGCTAGACTATAGTAGGGACCCAAACCAAAATTCCCAGCATAAGAAATATTTAAACACATACTCCTCATACATCCATAACACACCATACACAATAGGTTGGCCACAATGAGAAAATAAGCAATAAATCATTCTATCGAATCTCCAAACTTGTACATGGATCAATGTAATATCATAAAACTTATCAAATAGGTAGCATACATGATTGAAAAGCTTCCCCAGGGATCCACACAACAAAATAATGATTTGATGAAGTATCTAGATCAACTTACCAACTGTATACTTTGTACTTCATGCATTCTATCGGTAGAGTATTGTCTTCTACTTTCCTTACTGGTAGGAACTGCTTCTAAACTACAGACCACACTGTTGACTCCAATTGCCATCAATGACAACACTAGTAGCCAAAAAAAATCTCCTAAAGCCATATGCCAACAATTATAATGTTTTCATTATGCAAAAGTGTAGACATCCTTTAGAATCTTTCTTGGTCTTCAAAGTGCTGGGTGAAATTATGTAATCAACTTTCATAGATTACACAACTTGGACTTCACAGCTATGTGAGATGTGAATCTCTCCTCTCGAAAAGGGGAGGCGCCCTTCTTACTGCTAAGAGAAACAATAGTAAATCACACAAGTAATTACAAAATGTACATGAAATTCACGGAGTGGGGGGGGTGTGTTACATTCATCCTTCTCTCTTTTTTCAGAGAAGATGTTTACAATGCTTCACGTGTTGGAAGTTCTGAATTCTTGATAACTTGAAATCCAACAAGACACTCAATATCTCTATCTTGTCAGCCGGAAGCAGAGATACCGTAAGTAATTAACAACAAACAAATAAATTAAAAAGGGAAAGCCTGTCATAACAAAAGTCGCTCCAGAGTTTCATCGCTGTTGATCCGGTAAGCGCATCTTTTGCTAATGCTAGAAGCACAAAGTCTTCTTAGATGCAACAATTCTTCGAACAGCATGAACGATTACAAGCACAAAGTCTTGTAGATCATCCAACAAAAGTGTCAAATAGCACGAACGATTACAAGCACAAAGTCTTGTAGATCCTTCGACAAGAACATGCAAGAGCATGAATGATTACAAGCACAAAGTCTTGTAGATCATTCAACCAATGATAAACAGAAATAACAATGCAATCTAAATAACAATAAAAGTTGCTATTATTATTACATAACAACTAATAGAGTCTTCGCATTCTTCAACTATCAAGACTAAATCAGATCAATTCAATAAAAGTATCGAATCCAACGCAAAGTTTGGCTTGCAACTCTTCTCTTTGGTTGATCAATCTCATTCACAAAGCATGAACGCAGTTTCACAAATTTTCTTATTGTGCTAAGCAGCACTTCGCTGCAAAAGGCTAAAGATGAATTTATTGAATGAAAATCCCTCACATTATATAGAAAGAGGGATGAGAAAAGAAGGAAAGAGATTGGAGAAAATCGAGTATAGGTGAGCCGATTTTAGAAATCTCACCTAACTTTGACCAAAGTCAAAGTAATTTGTTTTCAAAATATTACATCTTTGGACTTGGTGTAATTACACTTACAATAAGACATTCAAAAAATGTCGCAGAAATACTTACAAGATGCATAATGGGATGCAATCGAAATGTCTAACACCGAGAACAAAGAGTTTTCTTCATATTTCTTGTTTAAGCTGAGTCTTCATACTTCTTCTTGGTCTCCTGCATGAACTTTTTATTTGGATGAACCAAGATCAAAGGACATCACCTTCGGGATCACTTGACGAGATCTGGAGAGAAACTGCAAGGATGGTGAATCAACAGGCGTTAGCAGAAAAAGTAGCATGGGGAAGCGTGGAGCGGATGACAAGGCACGCAAAATGATGCGGGAGCAAAGAAATGGGGTTCGGAATGGAAACAGAGCAATTTTGAAGAAACTAGGTTAAAAACTGGCAAAAATGTAAAGGTGCTAAAATTCAGCACCATTGCACAAAAAATGACTAAGTCTGGAAGAAAAGTGTAAAGGTGCTAAAATTTAGCTCCATTGCACAAAAAATGACTAAGTCTGGAAAAAGTGCAAAGGTGCTAAAATTCAGCTCCATTGCACAAAAAATGACTAAGTCTAGAAGAAAAGTGTAAAGGTGCTAAAATTTAGCTCCATTGCACAAAAAATGACTAAGTCTGGAAAAAGTTTGTGAAAAGTGTAAGGGCGCTAAAATTCAGCGCCCTTACATTTTTGGAGATTTCAGTCTTTGATGCAGGGGCGCTAAATTTTAGCGCCCTTGCACTTTTCAAAGTTAGAATTTATTTCAACATGTTCAACATGTCAGGGCGCTAAATTTTAGCACTTCTGCATCTGAGACATGATTTTGGAAAATGGATGTAATGGTGAATGAAAACGGCGCTCGAGGTTTGCAAAGTGTTTGTCTGCATGGAGTTGCCATTGAAATTGGAGAATAAAGAGAAAGCAAGGGTAACAACTTACAAAGATGAAACACGAAAAACGCTGGAGAGGGATGTCGAAAAACTCAAAAAACGTATTTGCAGTTTGAAGAAAACTCGCCCAGCATGAAGAGAGGAAGAACTAAAATCATAAACAATGAAAATGGCGAACTAAAACACTTTTAAGTGAAAGAGAAAATCAAAAACCTAACTCAAGTCGAGCAATAAATTTAGGCACGAAAAGTGGCACGATTGACGAAAAACGCGAAAAAGATGAAGAAACGCGCCAGGGCCAGAAAAAGTTTAAGTGTCAGGAAAAAGTGTAATGGCGCCAAAATTTAGAGCTATTACATTTTGGAAAAAAATTTCATGGGCTGCAATTTTAGCCTTGCACTTTTCAGACTTAGCCAAAATTTGGCTTTCAGAGCAGGAGCGCACTTTTTCAGAGCCACTGCATTTTTCACAATTCGCTAAGTACGAACAGTGAGACTTCGCGAAGGAGCTCGTTTCGAAGGTCTTCGCGAGGCGAACGTGGGGGAATGCTCGAATTGACTATTTGAGACTTTGGAACGCATTTTGAGGTGGCTTGAAATCACTTCAAGAGCGCATTTGAACTTCAATTTAATCCTAGAAACGCCAAGTTTCAGGGTTATCCGTGGAACGAAGCCGCTAGATTCCGCAGGATAACACAAAGCAAATAATGCCTCTTTTTAACTTTTAGAAACTTTGAGGTGGTGAGACATATATTACCTTTACAAATCCACACTTGCTTGGTTAATGATACTTAATACATTTGATGGGTTAATTTGATGGGTTCACTATTGTGTACTATATTTCCATTAGTACCATAATTCTTCCCTAACCTAGGGGAGCCATCATCAATCTAGCCTCCACAAATTCCATCTACAAATAAATTGGTACCATTTCTCAAAACAAACCCATCCTTGGCATCTACCATAAGAATGGGTATACAAACAAGTGAATCCTTTCTATTATCTAAATATTTTACAATATCCATAATTAGAGGGTGCCTTTGAATTTTCTTAGACTGTAATAAATAGATGTTCTCACAGTATATGGGTGTCATTTCTCTTTCATATGGACCAACAAGCCATAAAACTTCATAAATAGAGTTACAATGCTCCTCTCCATCCACAAAGATATGTTTGACTTTTGACCTACTCACTTGGAACCAGCTACCTTTTGTTAACCATGAATTATTGATACTAAATTCTTACTACTTAAATTTAGGGTGTGTGCTTCCCAAAGAAATATACCTAGTGATTTTATGTATAACACGTATTACATTATGCACCATATGACAACAACTCATGTAAATCAATGGGAGACCCCATTTCTTGGACCCATTTTTTGAAACAACCCACTAGATTACCTATTTCACCAAATTGGCAAGCTAGTGTGCCCACTAGCTTGCCAATTTAGTGAAATTGGCAACCTAGTGGCCTGTTTGGAAAAATGGATCCAAGAAATGGGGTACAAAACTAGGAGACCCCATTTCTTGGACCCATTTTTTCAAACATTCCAAGTTAGGTTGCCAATTTCACCAAATTGGCAAGCTAGTAGGCCCACTAGCTTACCAAATCGGTGAAATTGACAACCTAATTTGACCTGTTTGAAAAAATGGGTCCAAGAAATGGGGTCTCCTGGTGATGTACATCACCGAGATTACATCACCAGGCGACCCCATTTCTTGGACCCATTTTTTCAAACAAGCCACTATGTTTCTAATTTCATTGAATTGGCAAGCTAGTAGGCCCACTAGCTTGCCAATTCATTGAAATTAGGAACCTAACTTGGCCTATTTGAAAAAAATGGGTGCAAGAAATATGGTCTCACAGTGATTTACAACATTGAGAGACCCTAGTTCTTGAAGAAATGGGTCCAAGAATGCCAATTCCACCAAATTAGAAAGCTAGTAGGCCTGTTTGAAAAATGGGTCCAAGAAATGGGGTACTTCATTGGGGGACCCCATTTCTTGGACCCATTTTTTCAAACTCACCAAGTTAGGTTGCCAATCCAAATTAGCAAGCTAGTGCTTGCCAATTTGGTGAAATTGGCAAGCTAACTTAGCCTATTTGAAAAATGGGTCCAAGAAATGGGGTCTCTCGGTGATGAAATGGGGTCTCCTAGTGATTTACATCAATTTGAAACTCTACTTTGGACCCCATTTTTTCAAAACAGGCCACTATATTTCACACTCTCTAATTAATTCTGTTGGTGGTCCACTTGTCAATTCCAGGAAATTGAAACCCAATTTGGTCCGGGTTTGAAAATTGGGTCAAGAAACAGGGGTACACTAGGAGACCCTATGATCCCATTTTTCAAATAGGTCACTTCATATCTCAATTTCACCTTAATTGAAGTTTAAAGTTAGGAAAGCTAGTGGGGTCTATTTGAATGGGTCCAAGAAATGGAGCACATCACCAAGAGACCCCATTTCTTGGACCCATTTTTTCAAATAGGCCAAGTTAGGTTGTCAATTTCACCGAATTGGAAAGCACTAGCTTTCCAATTTGATGAAATTGACAACCTAACTTGGTCTGTTTGAAAAAATGGGTCCAAGAAATGGGGTCTCTTGGTGATGAAATGGGGTCTCTCGGTGATGTATCACCAAGAGATCCCATTTCTTGGGCCCATTTTTTCAAATAGGTCATTACATTTCCAATTTCACTTATTGGCAAGCTAGTGGGTCCACTAGCTTGCCAATTTGATGAAATTGGAAATAACTTGGCATGTTTGAAAAAATGGGTCTAAGAAATGGGGTCAAAAATCATTGGGAGACCCCATTTCTTAGACCCATTTTTTCAAATAGGCCACTACGTTGCCAATTTCACTGAATTGGCAAGCTAGTGGTCCCACTAGCTTGCCATTTGATGAAATTAGCAACCTAACTTGGCTTGTTTGAAAAGAAGGGTCCAAGAAATGGGGTCTCTCAGTGATTTAGATCACTAGGAGACCCCATTTCTTGGACCCATTTTTTCAAACAAGCCACTACATTGCCAATTTCACTGAATTGGCAAGCTAATGGGCTTGTTTGAAAAATTGGGTCCAAGAAATGGGGTACATCACTGGAGGACCCCATTTCCTGGACACAATTTTTCAAATAGGTGCCAATTATGTTACACTCCAATTTTAAATTCAAAAAGTGAAGTGGGCCCACTAGCTTGCCAATTCAGTTGAACTAGCAACATACTCTTAATCGCTTTGTGTTAGGTCCATAGGAAACAGCCCCTCGCAATTTACATCACTAGGAGACCCCATTTCTTAGACCCATTTTTTTAAACAGGACAAGTTAGGTTGCCAAGTGAAATTGGAAACCTAACTTGGCTTGTTTGAAAAAATAGGTCCAAGAAATGGGGTCTCCCGGTGATGTAGGTGTATCACTGGGAGACCCCATTGCTTGGACCCATTTTTTCAAATAGGCCAAGTATACATCACTGGGAGACCCCATTTCTTGGACCCATTTTTCCAAATAAACCAAGTTAGGTTGCTAATTTCACCAAATTGGCAAGCTAGTGGGCCTAGTAGCTTTCCAATTTGGTGAAATTGGTAATGTAGTGACTTGTTTTCAAAAAATGGGTCCAAGAAATGGGGTCTCTTTAGATTATCACCGGAGAGAGACTCATTTCTGGGATCCCTTTTTCAACGAAGATGTTAGGTTGCCAATTTCTACCCTTTCCAATTCTGTGAATTAGTAATTCCAACACAACCTATCGAAAATGGTCTAAGAAATGGGGTCTCTCGCTGATGTATTCTATTTTGACTCCATTTTTCAAATAGGCTGACTAGCTCTGCCAATTTGGGTGAAATTGGCAATGTAGTCTAACCTTGGCCTCATTTGAAAATTGGGTCCAAGAATGTAATCTCCCTTTGAAGGATGTGAATCGTCATCTGAGACCTCGTATTTCTTTCTCAAACAGCCACGGTGTCTCACCCCCATCGACCAAAGACAGGGCCTGCACTTGGTCGCCAATTAGTGAACAACCTAGGTTGCTCCAAAAATAAGGTTCACAAAATGGGTCTCCTCAAAGGATTTACATCACCAAAGACCCCATTTCCAAGAGATTACACGAAGACCCTTATTTTGAACCCATTTTTTCAAACAACCTGCTACTTGTGGTAAATTTTAACACTAATTGCAGTTAGGTGTATCTACTATCTTCCAATTCAGTTGTTTGAAAAATGGGTCTAAGAAATGGGGTCTCATAGTGATGTACACGGTGATTTAAGGTAGTTGTCGTTGTATGAAAAAATGCCTCAAAGAAATGGGGTCTCATGGTGATGTACATCACTGTGAGACCTCATTTCTTTGAGGCATTTTTCCATACAATGCCCCAAAGAAATGGGGTCTCACGGTGATTTACATCACCGTGAGACCCCATTTCTTTGAGGAATTTTTTCATACAATGAGCACTACCTTGTCAATATGTCAATGCAATATCATTGACAAGGTAGTGCTTGTTGTATGAAAAAATATCACCATGAGACCCCAATTCTTTGAGGCATTTTTTTCATATAACGAGCACTACCTTATCAATGCGTCAATATTATAGTAGTGAAAGGGTAGTTCTCATTGTATGAAAAAGATGCCTCAAATAAATGGGGTCTCATGGTGATGTAGTGCTCATTTTATGAAAAAGATGCCTCAAAGAAATTGGGTCTGACTATGATCTACATCACTGTGAGACCCCATTTCCTTGAGGCATCTTTTTCATAAAACGAGCACTACCTTGTTAATGCATCAATGCGGTAGCATTGACAAGGTAGTGCTCATTGTATGAAAAAATACCTCAAAAAAATGGGGTCTCACAGTGATGTACATCACCATGAGACACCATTTATTTGAGGCATTTTTTGATACAATGAGTACTAAGCTCACTACCTTGTCAATGTGTCAATGCAATAGCATTGACAAGGTAGTGCTGATTTTATGAAAAAATTCCTCAAAGAAATGAGGTTTCATGGTCATGTACATCACCGTGAGACCCCATTTCTTTGAGGAATTTTTTATACAAGCACTACATTGATAATTTGTTTATGCCTAAAAGAAATGGGGTCTCACTTCTCTCTCTCTCTCTCCCTCCCTCCTTCCCTCTTTAATATTCTCTATCTCCACTTTCTCTCTCTTCCTTCCTCCCACCCACCTTCCCTCTCTACTTCTATTTATCTAACCTATCCATCTCTACCTCTCTCTCTCTCAATATCTCCACCTTCCTCCTTCACTCTCTACTCTCTCTATTACCTCTCTCTCATTCCCTCTCTACTTCTCCCTCTATCTCTCTCTCCCTTTCACCCTCTCTCTCAATATCCCAAATCCTATACCAAATATCATAAATCATAATCCCTATACCCTAAACCCTCAACTATCAACCCTCATCCCTATATCATCAACCTTATAAGCTAAACCCTAAAAATTATCCCTCAACCATAAACTTAAACACTAAACCCTACATTCAATCTTGTACCCTAAACCCTCAACCCTAAACCCAATACCCTCAACCCTATACACTTAACCTTGTACCCTCAACCTTAAATGCTATCCCTCAACCCTCAACCCTATACATTAAACCCTAAACTCTACACCCTCAACCCTCATCCCTATACCCTATATCCTCAACCTTATAACCTAAACTCTAAACATTATCCCTCAACTCTATACCCTCAACCCTGTACTTAAACCATAAAATCTACACTCTCAACCCTTAACCTTTTACCTTATACCCTCAACCCTCTAACCAATATCCCAAACCCTAATCCCTATACCTTGTACACTTAACCTTGAACCTCAACCCTAAACATTGTGCCTAAAATGTAAACCCACAAGCTTGAACCCTATACTTTAACCCTAAACTGTAAACCCTCAACCCTAAACCTAAGACCCTCAACCATATACCCAATATTCTAAACCATAACCCTATACCCTATACCTTGAATCTTAAACACTATCCCTTAATCCTCAACCCTAGACCTTAAGCCCTAAACCCTACACCCTCAACCCTCATCCATATCTATCTCTCTCTTCTTCCCATACACCTTCCCTCTCTACTCTCTAACCTATCCCTATCTACCTTTCTCTCTACCTCCCTCCTATCTCTCAATTTCTCCACCCTTCCCTCTCTACTTTTATCTATATCACCTTTCTCTCTCTATCACACTTCTCTCTCTCCCTCCCTAGCTCTCACTCTATCTCTTCCTCCCACCCAAATTCTCTTTGTACCTCTCTCTATCTAACATATTCCTCTCTACCTCACACTCTCTCTCCCTCCTTCCTCTCTCTCAATTTCTACACCTTCCTTCCCCCTCTCTC
>VDFB02031274.1:0-13867 GCA_007258455.2 Sequoia sempervirens | reverse complement strand
AACGGAACATGCCTCAATGCCTCAAGACACTGAATTACTTTACTATGATAGATAGAAGCATCACCCCAAGCATGATCAACTGCCTCCATCCGTGCTAAAATACTAGAGGCCTGCTGAAAAGCAAAAGCAAGGTCCTCCATAAACTTCTCTGTCTCAGCACGAACTCCTGTGACCCACTTATCTGCCTCCTGTGCCATTTTTCCTAACTCCATCAAGCCACTAATTGACTCTCTGGGTATCTCTGCTGGAGGCTCTATCACTGGAATCTCCTGCCCTCGAGAACGAGACAACTGCTGTACATATCCAATCAAGGCCTTGTGTTCTCTTTTCAATCTTTTATACTTTCCTTCCTTCTTGAATAACCTATCTTTGAGGGCGAGGTAGGAGTTGTCACACTCCTCTACAATCTGCGCACCAGTGGGGCGTCCCAAATCCAAAGTCGTGACCACATAATTCTCAGGCACTGCTTCATTTCGGTCACAATCAACTTGAGGCACGGCAACGTGAAGGGTGCGAGAGCCATCCCCTTCAGTGGAGATCTTCGAAAATTTTCTTGCTTTCTTCTTCTGTGGAGGTGCACTGATCTTGTTCAAAAATTCTTCCATCTCAACTGCTAGATCAATCTCCTCACTGGGGCTTCTTCTCATCCTATCCTTAAGCCAATCAGGCACATCGTACTGTATATCGAAGGGCTGCTGCTCTTGTGCTTCTACCTCTCTAACTTGCTCAACCTCTATATCATTCTGGCGAGGCTCATCGTCCTCAAGTGGCTGAGTGTCTCCTGAAACTATATCATCATCATCATTCAAAGCCGCCTCTAACTCCTGCTGAAACTGAGGGTCGGTAATAGTCCCCTCATCATCCTGCTGATCAGCTCTAATAGGTGCGTTGACGCTCTGGCCAACCGATTCTCTCCGTGGAGGTTGATTATTTTCCTGTACTACCTGCACCTGATTCAATGCATTCCTCTGATCAGCAAACAAAGAAACCTCCTGTATACTTGGAGAACGTGTCTCCAATGGTGTGGGCGTTTCAACTGCAACTCGTGGAGGTTCTGGCTGAACGGGCTCCTGTCGAACTAGCTCTTTCTTTCTGGATTCCGGACCTCGTGTGATTTGTTTCTTCCTGCCTGTGGTGGGTGTCCTGTGATCTCCCATCAAATTGTAAGTCAAAGCAATTGACCTACTCTTCAATCTGCTTACACGCCTATCAACCCATGCTCTAGTAAATGTCAGGACCGGGATAGAAAGTGTGTCCAAATCAGCAACCTCTGGTTCTGACCAATCTGGGAGCGGAAGTAGAGTATCTCTCACTGCTGCATAATCAGGATGGACAACGTCCATATCGTCATTGACTTGGTCTGGAACCGGAACAACTTCACACTCCCTGATCAGAGTAATTGGCAACCGAGAGAACATCCTTTTCCTGACTTCAATCTCATCTGCTGCATCAGCCCAATAGTCCTCAATATTTGCCTTATGCTTAAATTCTTCTGACAGTACCCATTTGATGTTGTGATGTGGGTCATAGTGCTGTCGGCTGGTGTGATATGAGAAATGATAAAATTGAAGCTCGCTCTCGGCTTTTGTGGCTGCCTGTATCGAGGGACACACTTCATCCGAGTTGCCCATGACAATTGGGAATTCAATACCTCCCTTCTTCTTTTTCTTTTGAATCTTATCGTAGGCGAGCAATTGCCTAGATATCTCTAGCATCAATATTCTATCGGTTGGGTACTTAGGCAGCCTATATGGGTACGATGAAAAACCTTGCAGCCTAATATAAGAAAACCTTGGAAACTGAATGAACCAGCACCCATACCTTTCAATCAACTCCTGGGCCTCCCTCGAGATTCTGTGGTGTAAACGCTCCTGAAGCAATCTCGTGATATGCATGGTGAAGGCATCGTTGACATGCTTGTAATGAGTAGTGCTCGCCAAATGTAACTGCGGACAAGCGTCATAGATTTTGAATTGGTGGGAGCCACAACCAACAGGTTCTTTGTAAGAGATCCCTCTGTACTTCGTCATACGAGCCAACATATAGATGATGTAGGAGCTCATGTAAAATGTCTTTGTCCTTCTAAGGCTCAGGAGCTGCTCATGCAAATTATCACTGATCATCACAGCCCAGTTGACGTAATCCTTCCCTTCCAGCACGAGGTTGATGTAGTAGAACATCCAAGGCTCGAAAATAAATGACTGTGCACAACCACCAACCCTGCTCAGCATCATAATGAGGTCACAGTATTCTTGCTTCAAGTCCTCCGCTATGATCTGCTTCGGCAACTTTGTACGAGAAGGCTTGGGAGTGCTCATCCAATGAGTGTTAATTGTCTCTGTGCATCTCTCGAATGCAGAAGCATACATTCGCTCAGCTCGCTCTCTGGATTTGTAAACCATGTTCCTATGCACCAGGATCCCGAAAGCTTCACCAATGGCTGCTGGAGTAAGATTGGCTAGCACTTGGCCATCTGGTGACATGATCGATCTGTGATCCTTCTCATAGTAATTGGCGCACTCCATCATCAGCTCCGAGCATTGAATGGCTGGCAGGAAACCAGCAGCTGCATATAACCCACTTCGAACAATATTGTGTGAAGTAGTCGAAGGCCGATGACTTCCAATTCCCAACATCCTGTTCTTGAAGGTCTCTAGGTTGACGGAGCCCAAGTTGGTGTCTGTCAACTTGCCCAGCTTTGAAATGAACTTCGATTCTGGCATGAATGTTTTGCTCAGTTTCTTGATCACTGCTTGCCTGGATGCACCATTGTCTTTGCCAGTCGCCCTTGCCTCAGCCATCTCAGCTTCTCCTTCACAAGAATTTGAACTTCAACCCTTAGAAAAGGTTTCTAAGTAGACTTCAGTGACTTTACTACTCTTCAGCAACTCCAATCTGCAACTTGAACTTCTATAAATTCGTACTTCACATCAGCAATCAGCAATTAGCAAGTTCGCACTTTAAAACTCTCAGCAACTTTGAATACTTCTTTCAACAAGTTCGCACCTTTTGGACAATTTGAAATACCTTCACTTCAAGGCGTCCCTATCAGCAACTTCAAGTTTCAATCAGCAATATTAACTTCAGCAAATTCGAATGCAGCTCCAAGAGTGGAAATCGAACCTCAACAGCAAATTCAAGCTTCAAACTCAATTAGCAACCAGCAAGTGCGCCCCTTATGATTTCAGCAATATTCGAATTTTCAACACTTGCACTGGCAACTCAAGGCGTCCTTCTCCAGCAGTCTCAGCAACTTCAAATTTAAACTTCAGCAAACTCCAGTCCTTAGCAAAATTTCGAACTCTTCAAGATTCAACAATTCCTAGCAACAAGCTTCAGAGCAAATACGACTTCTCCAGCTGTGAAAAATAAGTGAGAAACTTCTTCATTTTATAGCTCAAAATTGAATTCTAGAAGGAGCCAATTTTAGCCAGTGCATTTAATTTCCACTACTCCACTTCAAGAATTCGAATTTTCCCCCTCTGGTATTTCTGACACTTGTCTCTCGACGTCAGGAATCTTGCTCTTCTAGAAACTTGACTTTGACTGGCATCTTTGAATTTATTTTCGAAAAATTTAATTTAAATTTATCCTTTTAATTCACCAGCCGGAGCTTTATCACTTGAATTCGAATTGAACTTCTCCTTAGCTCTGGAAAATTCATCATTGAAGAATTCAATCAAAATTATCTAGGCAACTCATTTCGAATTCATCATTCGGAGAAATTCATTTTGAAAAACACATTTTATTCATCTTGCCTTAGAGAATTTTAAATTTTCCCTTAGGAAAATTCACAATTTGAGCACTAATTAAATTCTTCACTGAAAAAGTGTTGGCGAAGTGTGGAAGACATAGAAATCCATCTATCATCGCAAATGTTCAGTACCCAGAAGAGAATTTTCTTCCGAATGCTTCGAATCCATGGGTACCCAACGAACGGGTTCATTTAATTTTTTTTTTTAAATTTTGAACCTTAGAAAATATTATTTTGTCGAATCAAATCCATTCTTCGCCTGTGATCATCCTGTGTTGCTCCAACTTGAGAAATTTTAGTTCATCCTGCATTATCATCCATCTCCGACTTCATCCCTGAAAAAATTTGCTCGTGCTCTATGAAGAAAAATTTCACCACCTTGAGCTCCAGGCGTATTTTCTAAGGGAGAAAATATTTTTGCCTTAGAAAATTTTGTATCATCTTGCACTTTGAGAATTTGCCTTAGAAAATTTTGTTCGTTTGCCAGTGGTGGAAATTTTATCAACCTCACTTAGAAAAATTTCATTCATGCCTAGCACATTTTATTTTTCACTCACCACTTGCATCTTACTTCACACTTGAAAGGCAATTTTATTTAAAACTCCAATGCCTTAGAAATATTTCATTTTTCTTCACTCAACATCTTAGGCGCTTAATGTGTGTGAAGGGGAATATTCATCTTGTGCTTAGAAGTCTTCACTTCCAACGCCTAGGCATTACCTCCACAAATCACCTTGCAATATTTTCTAACATGTATCACCTTGGGCGCATATTACTTGAAGGGGGGATTTAAAATCACGCCTTAGCATATTATCTTCACCACCTCACACATATTACCTTGGGCGCATCTTGCACTTGAAGAGGGATAACGCCTAGCATTTATCAAGCTCTCACCACGCCTTGAAGTATCTTTTACCCCACTTACCACCTTACATTCACTTTTTACACCTCAACTTGGGCGCATTTAGACATGCAAGAAGGATGACCCTTCGACTTCTCATTTTTTGTCCTCACTTGACCTTATTTGGGCGCATTTCCATGTAGGTGAGGGATAAGAAATGTTGACCACTTTGACTCATTTCTTTCTTGGGCGCATTTTGGCCTTGCTGGTGGATGAAACTCTTACCACGTCCTTTGTGACCTTTCACCTCCCTCTTTCTTGTCTTCACATGCATGTCTTTGGGCGCATTTTGCCTATGTAGGAGGATGAAAGTCATTGACTTGTTTGACCTTCTCTTAGAATTGGCGCATTTCAGCCCTTGAAGAGGATGGGCGCATTTAGAGGGGTGAGGAGGATATTCACACTTAGAAAACTTTCAACTTTCCTCCTTCAAGGTGGGCGCATTTTGCCATGCCTACAGGATAAACGTGTTGACTTTCCTTTGACCACTTGTACTTTGGGCGCATTTAGCCCCTGATGAAGGATAAACTTCATACTTAGAATTTTTTGTGCTTGGCATTGCCTTGAAGGCGCATTTAGGCTAGGCAGAAGGATGAAAAGGCGTTGACTTCTTTTGACTTTCTCTAGCTTGGGGGCATTTTGGCCTGTGTGGTGCACGAGCTTCACCCTTAGGAATTTTCCATGCCTCCTCATCTATCTGGGCGCACTTTGCCATGGCAGCAGGACAGAGTTCTAGACTTAGAAAATTTTCCTCGTTCTCGCCAGCCTTCATGCCCTGCTATTTATAGTAAGTCCTTTGAATTTGCATCTCTGAAGCTCGGAACGACTTGAAATTTTGCACACTGCATCCTTATGATCTTGTTGTTCTATCGACACTGCCATTTTTAGCTAACCTGCTATTTTTAGCCCATCTTTGGTGGTGATTTACTATAAATAGTAACTGCTTACTTCTGGTAGTTCCACTGCTCCGATTAACTTGAAATTTTGAAGAGGCGCCCTCACCTACGGACTCACCGACATTGACGATGCACGACTTGCTATTTTGCCTGTTTAAAATGACTTACTATAAATAGTAAGTGCTCCGCTTGACTTGAAATTTTACCAGCAGATAGCTTGAAGGATGCTGATCGCGATGGTTTACATCGGTTTTCAAAAATTTAACTTTGACTCCTCTTTTCAGTTCGGGTTGGAAACCCTAATTCACTTTGCATGCCATGACAAATGATCTCTGCTTGTTCTCGCTGGCATTTCGCAGCTCATGATTCTCTAAATCTGGGAAGCGACCAGACGCACTGCTAAAAAATAGTAAGTTCCTTATCGAGTGGTTATCTCCATTTGCATGTCACACCATCGTGAAGCTCTCAAAACCCATCGTGAATCATCCAATATGCAAAAGAAACCCCGACATGCAAACTCCTAAAATAGCCTCTAAGGTCAATTCTCGAAGTTGTCGGCCTGCTTTGCATGTTATACCATTGCGAAGGTCTCAAAACCTGTAAGGAATATCCAGATATGCAAAGAAAACTCGATCCGAACTGAAATTTGTCCCTGAAGCTGGATCGCTAAAAATAGTAAGTTGTTCGTTTTCGCTCAAATTTTGCATGCGAACAGTTTGATGTGCTCCGAACGCCGTGTGACTGCCGGAATTTCAAAAATGCTGACGAATTGCCTGAATCTCACTCTTACTAAAAAATAGTAAGTATTTTAACCTGACGAAAACTTGCCGACGAGCTGCCGGAAACATGCTGACAACAATGTTAAGCTCAATTTTCAATTTATTCACTTTGTTCAACTCCTGGACCTGACCAGGAAAGATGAAACCCTAATTTTCAGACTTGGTCAATTTTAGGCTTAAGCTCAGAGACAGGCACAATCCTCGAAAGGCAGACATCAGAAAAGAGACAGAGAGAGAGAGAGAAAAACCCAAGCCAAAAGACCAGAATGGAGCAAAAACTAGGGGGTCCCCATTTTGAATGGGGCGATGTGTGAAAAGGTCACAACACTTCCATGCCTCCATACTGTCCTAGTGATAGTGCTTGTGCTAGTGCTTTTGTTTTTGCATCAGCTATGCCTATGCGTACTCCTAGTGCTGGTGGCGCTGCTACTACTAGTGGTAGTGGCAGTATTAGCATTGGCCCTAGAGTTCGTAAATCTAGGGTGGACTCATATTTTGTACCACGCACTACTCCTAGTTCCCAACTGTCGCTTGCAAGCATGGGTTGGAACAAGGATGCACATGATGCAGCAAAAAAGAAAATTGCAGACTTTTGGTACTACTACACCATTCCCTTCCATGTAGCCAGGTAATTCTTTTTCGTTTAATTGTTTTAAAATTTATATTTAAATTTTAGAATCTAGATGTATCTCATTATCGAATTCAAATTTAAAGTTAAAAACTTAAAACTTTTCATTTTACAATACTTATGTAACTTATTAATTTATTTATGACATGTTTTAGGTCACCTTTTTGGCAAAACATGGTTGATGCCATAACCATATGTGGGGCGGGGTTCAAAGCCCCTAGTAAAGATGAATTAAAGGGCCCACTTTTGACTCAAAAGGTGGCAGATGTGAAAGCACAATTAGAGGAGCAGCGCAAGTAGTGGAGGATGATTGGTTGCACCATCATGACTAATGGTTGGCCGATAGGAGAAATAGGACGCTGCTTAATTTCCTAGTTTCCTCCGGAAGTAATTGTACTTCTCTCAATGCATTGAAATTTGAATTTGATTTAGTGATTAATATTTAATAATTTAATATGGTTGATTTATGTTTTTTAATTTATTGAATAATTGGTTTTGCTTATTTTTTCAGATGACACCATCTTCATGAAGTCCATTGATGCTTATGCCCAATTCAAAAATGCTACATACCTATGTGAGGCTATAGAGGAGGTGATAGCTGATGTGGGGGAAGAGAATGTAGTGCAAGTGGTGACAGATAATGCAGCAAATTATGTTGCTACTGGTAGATTATTGATGGAGAGGCACCCTACTATATTTTGGACTCTATGTGTCGCCCATTGCATCGACCTCATGTTGGAGGATCTTGGCAAGCTCCCATGGATCAAAACATGTGTGGATGCAGCAAAAAACATATGCAAATTTGTATACAATCACACATGGGTGCTTAACCTTATGAGGCAATACACGGGGTTGAGGGAGTTGTCTCGTCCTGGCATCACTAGGTTTGCAACAAATTTTATCACGATGCAATCCTTGATTCGGTCAAGGGCAGCTTTAAGGCACATGTTTACTAGTGAGGAGTGGTCTTCCTCATCCTTTTCTACAAGCACTGCAAGGATTGTTGTGGCTGATTGCATTTTTGATAAGCAAGGGTTTTGGACACCAATGGACGAGATTGTGAAGGTAAAATTTAATTCTTTATTATGTTTTAATTTTTAATCATATCTTACTTTTATTTGTTTATTTTCGTTCACACTTATTTGTGAAACATGTTTGCACTTTGCAATTTATTGAGCCCTTGCTAGTTCTCCTACGAGTTGCAGATGGGGAGAAGCCCACAATGGGCTACATATATGAGGGCATGGATAGGGCCAAAGAGGCCATTAGATCAATCTATGGTGGAGTTGAGGAGAAGTATCGTCCCATTTGGGATATCATTGATAGGAGATGGCAAAACCAACTTCATAGGCCCATCCATGCAGCCACATGTTTCCTAAATCCGGCCTTCCAATTCCGCCGTGATTTCCGTGCAGATAGAGAAATTCTTAGTGGGCTCTACATGACGATAGAGCAGATGTTGCCTAATGTTACTACACAGATGGTGCAGGAGATAGATGCCTTCACTAAGGCACAAGGAGACTTCTTTGCACGTCAAATGTGCAAAGATAATAGGACAACATTACTGCCAGGTAAAAATATATTTAAGGGCATAATTTTCATCTTTTTATATTATAATTTATTATTAAATGTTGAACTTGAACTTGAAACTTGAAATGAGATTGATTTTTTTTCTTTTTCTCATCTCAAATAGATGGTGGCATATGTTTGGTTTTGATACACCGATCCTGCAAAATATTGCCATTCGTATATTGAGCCAGCCATGCAGTTCATCTGGTTGTGAGCGCAATTGGAGTATGTTTGAGCATATACACTCCAAGAAGCGCAATAGATTGACAGTGGAGAGAATGAATGACTTGGTATATGTTCATTACAACCTTCGGCTCAGATACAGGAAGCTTTTTGACCACAACAAAACCCCGATCAGTCTAGAGGAGGTTGATCCACAATTTGAGTGGATCACTGAGGCTACAGATGCAGTCTTTAGTGACGAGGACCTTGATTGGGTGGACCAAGCAGAGAGAGAGGCCGAGGTTGTAGCCATGGCTGAGGAGGAGGCTAGAGCACGAGGAGACATAACTGCTGTCGGTGAGAGTGGCATGGAGAGTCAAACACAGGCAGAGACTATGGCTGCAGCTGCAACATCATCCAGGACCCTTAGACGCCTTCGTAGGAAGGATCCTGGCTCCACTATACCATAGGGCATAGAGTCATAGACTTATAGCTATTGTTTTACTTTTGATATTTCATATTTGTATGGAACATTTGATGTCATGGTTCATATTCCATGAGTTTTGTATACATTTGACTAATTTTAAATATCTAAGTATGCTATTTCCTTCAACAGCGCAACTACAATTTGTGTACTTTATACTTATTGAAATATACCGAGCCAATTTTTTCCGTTTTTTTAAACAACAGATTACAACATTCAAGCAAGTGCACCCGTTAAGGTTAGGTGGATAAACCGAAACGTGCAAGGAAGTAAATTCAAGATACAGAAGGGAACTCGACGTCAAGTATGTGCTACCCAATCCAAGCGGAGTGAGGGGCGACCATATGACGGAGTGATTACAGAAAGCAAAACTTGAAATGAAATGCTGAATAATGAAACTACTCAACACCCAGAATGTGCTTGCTCACCCCGAAGGGAAAGTAGCTACCATAGGGCGGAGCTCTACAATTTCCAACTAAGACTGAAAGCAAACGTAATGGAATTGCTGAATACTGAATCTACTCTACACCCAGAATGTGCTTGCTGACCCAAGACGGGAAAGTAGCGACCATAGGGCGGATATGGATTACATACAATATCAAAATGCTGAAAGAGAGAACATTACAATCTGACTGAGCAAGAATCTAAGACCGACAGTACTACTGCCAGTATACAATTTGAACGATGATTACTTGCTACCAATTACAAATCAGCCTCTAAGAATATTGCAATAATATTGAAGCATTCAATGATTGCCAAGAATAAGCTTAACTTGCATGAAAGGAACGGATCCAACCTCTTTAAATCTGTGCAATCTTCAATGATGTCACCGTGAAGCCTTTAAGAGTTCCCAGCACCCATCCAAGAGCAATAGTGCAGATCCCTGTTTGCTGTTATAACAATACTGTATTTTTTCTTCATAAACCAGCAACACAGATTTATATAAATGATCAGATCTTCCTAGAAACTGATCCAAAAGACTAGATACTGAAGGAAAACACCTTTAACAAGGAGGCGATCAGATTAGAATCACAAAACTGACTTGAAATGCTTCTATTTAATTTTTCACGAATCCCAATGCATTGCAAGAGGTACGGCCCAGCTGAAATGGTACGGCCTCCTTTAAAAATTCAATTCTCAATAATAAAATCTGGAAATTTAGGAACTTAGGCGCCTACCCTAAACAATGAGATTTATGAAATACCCAGAATGATATTTTTGTCTTTTTTTTGAAATATGAATGAAATACTGAGTCTGCTGTAGCTAATTGCTAAAATCAGGAACCCTCTAACATGCAAGATCTGAAACTAACACTACTAATGCAGATTACAATGCACGGAATACAATGAATTCACAACTAGACTAAATTCATCACTAGTCGTTGTCTTACAAACGAGAAGAGATGCCCAATGGTTAGGAGGTCTTCATCCCTCGAAGTGATCCAGATTCAATCCGGCAGCATAACGGTGTATTTTCCAAGATAACCCAAATGATCCACCAAGACTCCTCTTTATAACTTTCAATTGACTCTGCACAACCCTAAAATCAGCTTTTAGGTCAAACTTATCCTTCTCAAGTTTTGGCGTACTTTCTCCTTCAATACTTTAATAAATGATATTTTAATTAAAACACCATTCTTTGATAAATGCGCCCATCATACCCTGTTTTGACTTTGCAATAAATATAATATTCTTTTAATGAGGGCGCTACCCTCAATGACCACTTTTAATCACAACGTTAAGTCATTAACTCTAGTGCCAAGGTCAACGTTGAAATATAATAATTAAAACGTGACTTAAATTGGAATGACTTAGCTTATTTCTCCGAGAATGCCCTGAAGCCAAAACTGATGAAGTCAACTGATCAAATCTGAAACCGGAAGTCAACCAACCTGAGCACATCTGGAAACTGCCAAAAATAGAATTTACTAAAAATAGTAAATTCCAAAAAGTACTCTGAATGCTGAGACGAGCATATCACTGCGAAGCCCTCTGAAAACCCAGAAGGAATCCGCCATTAAAACTATCATCTCCGACCAATGACCTCCTCAAAATTAGGAAACCCTAATTTTAACTTCTGACTAGCCTCCGGGTTCCCAACGAAAGGCCAACGGTCACTGAAACTGTCAAGCTTAGAAAGGGGACATTACAGTCCGCCCTCCCCAAGATTGCTTGTCCTCAAGCAATTGCAAACTAGGGTGCTGCATTATCTCATCACTTTCCCAAGTTGCATCCTCCATCGGCAGGTTCTTCCACTTGACCAAACATTCTCTGATAGTTCTATTCCTCAAGGAACGTTCTCTGAAGTCGAGTATCGACTCGGGAACCAGAACCAACTGTCCTTCTTCGTCCAACGGTGGCAACTGTGAAGAAGCAACCACATTGTGTCCAAGTGCCTTCTTGAGGCGAGACACGTGGAAGACGCTATGCACTCTGCTATCTGAAGGTAGCTCCAACTCATAAGCAACAGCCCCAACCTTTCTGATGACCCTAAACGGTCCATAGAAGCGAGGTTTGAGCTTCTCAGCTCCACTCTTCTTGAGAGTTGACTGTCTGTAAGGTTGTAAACGGAGATAGACCATATCCCCAACCTCAAAAGAACGCTCAATACGCTTCTGATCAGCATACAACTTCTGCTGATTTTGTGCAATCTGCAAATTATCCTTCAAGGATCTCATTATGTCCTGACTATGCTGCAACAAATCCTTGGCTAATGGTGCT
Source organism: Sequoia sempervirens (assembly GCA_007258455.2). Lineage (NCBI taxonomy): Eukaryota > Viridiplantae > Streptophyta > Pinopsida > Cupressales > Cupressaceae > Sequoia > Sequoia sempervirens. Next base: position 1,974 of record VDFB02031274.1, on the reverse strand, counting down.
TTGCTGTCACCAAACACCAAATCTGCAAAGCTGGGTGCTTCATATCCATAAAGTGCCAAGAAAGGAGACATTTTGATTGACATATGGAAGGTAGAGTTGTAGCAGTACTCGCCTATATGCAGCCACTTAACCCAAGCCTTCTGCTGTTCGGACACATAATTCCTCAAGTAGCCTTCCAACCACTTGTTCACCACTTCTGTTTGCCCATCAGTTTGAGGGTGATAACTCGTGCTTGGAGTAAGCACAGTACCACTCATTCTGAAAACTTCCTGCCAAAAGGTACTTAGGAACTTGCTGTCCCTATCACTGACAATATTCTTTGGCAACCCATGAAGCCTAAACACTTCTCGAAAAAACAAATCTGCAACTTGAGCTGCAGAAAAAGTACTGGTAATGGCAAAGAAATGAGCAAACTTGGTTAATCTGTCAACTACCACGTAAATGCAATCCTTCCCTTGAGCCTTGGGCAACCCAGTGATGAAATCCATTGAGATGCTTTCCCATTTTTGATTGGGAATTGGAAGTGGTTGCAGCAAACCGGCTGGCAATGTGTGCTCATTTTTATTTGCTTGACAAACAGGACATTCCTGAATGTAACGTTGAACCTCCCTCTTCAAACCTTTCCAAGAAAACCTTTCTCGGATCTGCCTATAGGTCTTGAAAAACCCTTGGTGACCAGCAACTGGAATGTCATGAAAATTCAACAGAATCTTCTTCTTGAGCTTAGAATCAGCCACCAAAAAGATTCTTCCCTTATACTGAATCAAACCCTCAACCACCTGGTACTTTTCATCATGGAAAGTACCTTCCAGAATGCTGGTTGCAAACTGATTTTTTGCATAATCAGCCAGCAACATGTCTCTCCAATCTGCAGTAAGCTCACACAATGAGCTAATATGAGGCCTTCTGGAGAGAGCATCGGCCACTACATTATTTTTCCCTTTGACATATTCAATGTCAAAGTCGTAAGCTTGAAGCTTACTCACCCATTTCTGTTGCCTCTCATTTAAATCCTTCTGGTGCATAAAATGCTTGAGGCTATTGTGGTCTGTTTTAGCCACGAACTTATTCCCCACCAAGTACTGTCGGAACTTGGCTAATGCATGCATAATGGCAAGCATTTCTTTGTCATAAATTGAATATGACCTTTCCACACCCCTTAATTTCCGGCTTTCAAACACAATAGGGTGTTTGTCTTGCATCAGGACAGCACCAACTCCTTCACCCGATGCATCCCACTGCAGCTCGAATGGCTTAGAGAAATCAGGGATAGCCAAAACTGGGCACGAGCTCATGATCTTAAATTTGTCAAAAACAACTTGAGCCTTTTCTGACCAAACAAAGGCTCCCTTTTTGGTGAGATCAGTAAGGGGAGCTGCATTCTGAGAATACCCCTTAACAAACCTCCGATAGAAACCACAAAGGCCCAAAAAACCTTTCAACTGTGTCAAACTATCAGGTGGTGGCCAATCAACCACGGCTTTGATCTTCTCCGGATCCACCTTTACTCCCTCCGCACTGATTATGTGGCCAAGGTATAATAACTCCACCATTCCAAATTCACATTTGGAAGCCTTTGCGAACAAACTCTCAGATTCCATGATACTAAGCACTTCCTCCAAGTGCTTGAGGTGATCTTCCCAAGTCTTGCTGTAGATCAGAATGTCGTCAAAAAATATCAGCACAAACCGCCTTAACTGATTCTGAAACACACGGGTCATGCAAGACTGAAAGGTGGCCGGTGCATTAGTCAAACCAAATGGCATGACTAAGAATTCGAAGTGGCCATAGTGACATCTGAAAGCTGTCTTTTCCACATCTGATCCCCTCATTCGTATCTGATGGTAACCCCCCTCATCCTTATCTGATGGTAACCCGATCTTAGATCAATCTTTGAGAAAAACTTAGCCCCATGTAACTCATCAATGAGCTCATCTATTCTGGGAATGGGGTATCTATTCTTGATAGTGCTTT
>VDFB02031273.1:0-108716 GCA_007258455.2 Sequoia sempervirens | reverse complement strand
CTACTAGTCAAATGCATGTGGAGGTAACAATAGTTGTGAATGTATCAATAAACCTTGTAAGGGTCTGATGATCAAAGATCACTTGGTAAGAATGGGAATGGTTTTTAGGGTCACCAACCTTGTGTTTTGAAGCCTTGGGTTTTGAATACATCTAGAGGAGTCATTGTCTTGTTTCTTGGAGGTTGATTGGGTTAGTTGGTGGAAGGTTGCTATTACTTTTTGTACCTATCTATGAATTTTTTTGGACCACCTTCCTCGAAGACAATAGTCCCTCTGAGGTAGTACTGGTGTTTGGTTAGTTAGTCTATGATTTTTTTTGGACCACCTTTGATGTGAAATAGCCCCTCGTGCAACCATCCTTTTAGTTTATTTCTAAATGGATAGACCCCTTGCCTTTAATGATTAAGCTCCACAGGTTTCTACCCCTATGGTTTTTTGGGTCCCCCAAATAAAATAATAAAAGATGGGCCCTACTCAGAAGAACCCCAAAATGTATTGGAGTTTCTTTCTTTCTTGAGAATCTAGTTAAAGAGGCTAATTATGTCCCTCCCTATCCAACATTCCTTCACCATTTTTCAGACACCCATGGCATCTTTGAACCATTTATACTCTTCTGGAACTTGAAAAAAAAAAGTCCACTTTCATTAGTGTTCTCTTTTGGGCTTTCCCTAGTGTTGGAATTTGTATTGTTCTTTTGGAGGTTTGGTTGAGTCAGTGAAATATTTGGAAGTTTTTAATGGCTCCTTGTCTTTTTTTCATCTCTTGTACTAGTGTAGGAGCACCTTGGCATAATTAGGCCTCTATGAAGCAATGATTTGAAATTTGATTCAATGTTATTGTTCCTACTTTGCAAATCGTGTTATTAGAGTCATGTTTCATATATTTGAGGTCATGTTGAGGTCATGTTATTATCCTACTATGAATGTTCTTTCATGTTTTAGTGGATTTAGGGAAAAATCATAAAGATAAGATGCGAGGGAATGAAGTTTCTTGACTGAAAAACTATGTGTACAGTTTGTGAATAGAGTAATTATGAAGGTTAAGCCCTTAGGGTTTTGTGAAAATACTTTGTAAACAGAATTTGATGCTTTGAAGAGCATATACCAGTCAAACTAAACATGTCCCAAGACTGGACACATGTACTTTGGTCAGGAGTTAGTAAAGCAACAAACCCTTATGCAAATCAGGCCTAATTAGGCCTAAATTTGTCTGAGACAACAATATTTGAAGCTTATGTTGTAAAATTTTTGATACCCGTTTTGAATATATTTAGATCTACAAGGAGGGAATTGAAAAGTGTGGATAGACTTGTGTAATAGTGCTTAGATTGTGAATAAAGCCCTGAAAAATAGGTTGGCAAACCTAAAAGCGTTGCAAATAGGGTATGAAGGAACCAGTGATAGTAAGAACTTTAAGGGATTTTGATGATTAAGTGTGAGTTCTTGGTTGTTTTGGTTAAGAGATTACCAAGGTATAATTTGATCTCATTTGATATAAGGTTTGGTGTAAGCATGAAGTTAAAAATTCCATTGCTTTGACTGATCTCTCTAATAATAGCCCTATTTTGGAGACTAAAATGAAAGTACAGTATATGATTTTGTTAAATTGTCAAGAATAAAGGATGGGAGATGGTTTAAATTTTTTTGAAGTGAAATGGAATGGAAATTGTGTGGTCTATATTAGCCTAAATACCATTTTGGGTCAGATTACTTTATGTTGAGTTGAAATTGTGAAGTTTAGGATAGTCATAAAGAGAATTAATGGTAAAATGAAAGGGCAGACTGGGTAATTGTTTGTTTTGATCAAGATGAAGTTGACTAAGATGTTTGAAGGTCTGGTAATGGTTTGGAACACTAAAGAAAAATTTGAGTGTTTGTGTTGATTTTGTGAAGGGAAATATAGTTGAATAAGTGTGTCAAAAGAAGGAAATTTCAAGATTGTTTGTCACTTGTCAAATGATATTGTGTGAGTTTGTTTCCTTCCTCTGAATCTGCATCATGTACTTCTATACGTTCTCTTATGGATAGGCACTAGTAATTTTTCATTGCACTCATGGACCATGTATTGTTTCAATCCCTTTGATCATTTGTGGACGTCAATATGTAAATTTATTTCATCAAAGTTTAGAGATTTGAACCCTAGTGAACTTCGTGCACTGTTTTGTGATGAGAATTCCTTTCAATCTTATAGTAGAAAAAATATGCTAAGAAAAATACAAAAACTATAGTTCACAGGCCAAAAATGGCCACCCAACTGATTGAACATCTCAAAGCTTGGTTGTTTAAACTAACCAGACATCAGTACTAGGTAGTACTTGGATTTGTCAATGGGACATTGGCTCGAATGACCAAAATATAGCAAGAAACACCTTGATGGGAACAAACAGAGTCTAAATCACTGTACTTGCAACAAGATTCCTAAATGTGGAGGAAAACTCACTTACAATCATTGTCCCTTGGTTGATTTTCCCTTTCTGAGTGCCCTCACCTCTCGCTTTGGCTTTCCTCTTGCTAAATGGTTCCTAGTCTTCCCCCTCGACTCAATGGCCTTGCAACACTCATCCAGTGAAGTCTTGCAACTCTCCACTCAAGGGCTGGATGTAGTGGTTCTCAATGCAACTCTCTAGTTAGGGTCTCGATGCAGTATGCTATGTCATGCTCCTGCACGTGTGGGGCCAAAATTCAAAATATATAGTCATGGAATGTGTTAAGAGACTTTAAAATTAATATATTCAATTTATTTAATATTGACACATCTAAAGCATGCCAAAGGCACTTCCGAGATATGCTATGAAATAAAGAAGATTGTTAAGGTGATGTCAAGTCTTGATCCATTAGGGTAGGAAAACATAGATGCATTGGTACAAAAGGTTCCATTCAACTTGGAGCAATGGATAATTACCTAAGGGGATAATGTGAGATTGGACCAAGTTTATATTATGATACAAATATCTTGGGAAAAGGGATGATGAAATGGTTAAGTATGGGAAATTGTAGAGATAAATATAACACCAAGGGAAGAACACTAGAACTAATTTTAGCACTATGGATTAATCCAAGACTCAAAATTCCACTAAGAGGCATCCGTTACCTCTTAAATTAATTCCATAGGTGGGTTTATCTTCCAATATAGTGCCATTGGTTAGCTTATCATGTGAACTTCCGCTATAAGTAGGATTACCATACACTTTCATAACATGCATGTGTGGTTTCAAAAGGTTTATACGTTCTTGTGAATTTGAAAGAAAGGCATGTTTTGACTTTTCCAATATGTGTTAGGGGTTAATTTGACTTGGTTTTAGCATTAGAGTGACAAACCTTGTGGTTTAGGTTCCATAAACAAAATATACTCATTATTTTAGCTTCCTATTATCATCTTTATATTCAATGAGTTTTTTAAATATCATCTAAATATTCATTGCTAATGAAAATGCACAAACTAATGTGTAATAGATCCAAGGTGAGGCTCATAGAGCCTCATCTTTTGAAACTATTAACCAAAGAAATGCTAAGAACAATATATGAAAGAGACGAAGAATAAGGCAACTTGTATTATTAGGAAGGATGAGATTCCTTTATATAGCATGAACTCATGTTTGAGTCTCAAAATCAACACTTGCGTCTAGGCTAACCATGTCAAGTTTCACTCCATACAAGCACAAATTGAAAAAAATTCAATGTTGGCCCCATTCACATGTCACTATGCAAGGTCAACATGAGGAAATGCTAATTTTTTGGGAATGAAATAACCAAAGATATGATGAAATAATATCTAATCATAAATAGCCATAGAGTAATTAGGATTTGATCATATGGAAATTTCTAGGAGAGCTACAATAGTTGTAACATCATGAATTGACAATATTAAAATGTACATCATGAATTAATTATGTAATGGCATAACAATTAAAAACATCATGAATTAATTATGTAACCATATAAGTCAAATATAATTCTATCAAAAAATCAATATCAAATAGATAATATAATTGCATAACTCATACATTTCAATGTTATTGATCTTCTTCTTCATCCAACTCTTTGTCTGTATCATCCAATCTAGATTTGACATTGTAAGGATTGGTCGTATCATCATCATCGTCATTGATATCGGTTTTGATAATGTTATCATCCACACGGATATCATCTTCATGAACATTAACTCCTACATCATCATGATCTAGTTCCTCTTTGACATCTTTTTCAGGCACATCATCAACTAACTGTTGATCTTGATCATCTTCTAGTTCTTCGATATCTTCTTCTTCCACCACATTATACTTTACTGGCCTTCCTCTTGGATCATGTCTAACAACAAATGACCAACCTGGTTTACCTAGAACCTTTGAGTAAAATACCTGCTCACATTGGCTTGGAAGAACATAGGGCTCATTTCCAGCTCGCTCATTCGACCTTGTATCAACCATGGTAAATCCATTATCCTGTTCAATAACAGTTCTCTCGGGGTCATTTTCATTCAATCGTAGCTTGTACCATTGGACGACGAACATAACTAATTTGAAGGACTTAAAGTCACAGTCAAGTATATCATCCAAAATACCATAGTATTGATTTTCTAAGACTTTTGGATGTATGTCACTTCTAGATGAAACATTAGTCACCTGAAAGACTATAGTTATCCCAGAATCACAAGTTTTCTTCGTGTCATCCAACTTTTTGATTCAAAATTTATGACCATTGCACCACATAACCTTATGGTGTTTCACCTGCAATATCTCAAACATGTAAAAATTATTGCATAGTCAGTTGATAAACATATTTATTCTTGGTTGAATGTATGCAAAGGAAAAAAAACTCAACATATATATACATCAATATTATTGAAAATAATTAAATAATATGGGTGATTAATATATTTATACGTACCTTTTTATCTCTTAAACCATATGCTAAATCAATTTCCCTTGGTGTAACATTGGAATCTCCATTACGATGAGCTTCTTTAACCAATGAAGCCGCACCTTCCCATGTTAATGCGCGACCAGATTGTTGACATCGTTCAATCCATACCGTCATCCAATCAAGATTGTTTGCAATGTACAAATGTAGTGCATCCCACTCTCGACCAACTATATCAAAAAAAATTGAAATTCACAAACGACGTATAATTATTTAATTACCACAATATATGACCTTAATTTATAATTGATGTACCTAAAAACCTAACATCCTACTATAAATGATCTTATTATCTTTCGTTGTTGGATGAATTCAAATTAAAGGAGTATGCACAAAGAATGAATTATGACCCTGAAGGGTACATACACTCTTGTAAGAAAAAGAAAAACCTTAGTGGATACACACATGTTCCTATACTGAGGGAAGATGTGTTTAAGAACAAAGAAGACAAAGAAGCAGAGGAGGTTATAGAAAATTTCATGAAGGATTAGAGCAAAAAAATCAAAGGTTGCAAGAAATGGATGATTCGTCTGAAGAAGAATTTGCAGGAGAAAATGAAGCACAATCATAGTAGAGAACAGTCTCTCAGATGATGAATGATGAATATGAAGAACTCCCTGACGGGGACTTACAAGTAGCCAAGGAATTGCATGTAGATGAAGATGATAGTCTTATAGCCTATGAATCCTTTATTTCTGATAATTAGTTTTTCAAGTCAAGAGAATTTAAATCTTTTTTATATAATTACAAAGGAAAAAGGTTGAGGGAATCCATCCCAAATATTACCCCTGAAAATGAACAACAATTGATGAAAGGGTTGAAAGATGATATAGAGAGTGAAGTGCAGAACATGACCCCTGAAAGGGGTAGACAATTGTTACTTGAAGCTAGTGTAATAGTATTTCCTAGTTGGGACCTCATTGCCTCTTTAATTTTTGATAGTTTTTTGCATAACAAGGAAGGAGAATACAAGTTAAACATAGAGGGTGTTGGAACTATAAAATTTTGAAAATTTTACATTCATAAATCCCTCATAGAAAACCAAATCTTGAAGTAATTTCCTATGATCATAATCAAATTTGATCCCCCAAAAAAAAAATCTCTAAGTAAAAACATTTTGATCCATATCGGCAAGAGTTGGTGCAGATCTCCCCGATCTCTAAGCCATTGTTTTCCAATGAAGGGGTTTTCGACATATCGATAGGAAATCAAAGTTTTCATACCGATCAGATCACATGGGAAAATACATATCAAGAGGACTCAACTCGCAGTTTCACCAACATAGAGGCTTATCAGCAAGATAAAAGATGTTGGCATGAGGTTTGAAAGTTAGCCCAAGCTTATGAGTCTCACTAATGAAATACTACCAGCGAGACATTTATTCTCTCACACTGATGAAATAGAGAAGAAATACATATCGGCAAGACAAACAACATCGGGGTAAGATAAACAAGTCATACCGAGCAAATGTGTCTTACTGATGAAATACCATTGGTAAGAAGTTCGTGATGTCTCACTAATCAAGAACAAGAAAAGCATATCGGCGAAACATAGAGATGTTGATGAAAGTTCAAAAGTTTCCCCCAACTCCCCATGTTACGACGATAAAGAGTTATATCGGCGGGAGTCCTGGCGACATGTTCAAGATTGAAGAAATGAACATCAGGGAAGCTATTGAATGTCTTAGCGAGGTATAATCTCTTGCTAATGAAGATATGAATAAGATCAAAAGATCTTTGGTGTGAATTTTGGCGATATTTACAAAGATTGAAAATATGAATTGTGTATCCGTGAAAATAATATTATGTCTCCCTGACCAACATTGGCTAAAATCAAGTATAAAGAATCGCCCAGAGTTCAAATTGTCTTGCTGATATAAAGTGCTTGATGTGATATAAATGTTTGGTGAACATTGGCTAAAATCAAGTATAAAGAATTTCCCAGAGTTCAAATTGTCTTGCCGATATAAAGTGCTTGATGTGATAGTGAGAATTTAAAAAATATTGTGAACTTGTACCCAGAGCTAAACATTAATGGTGGCATGAACGTACAAAGAGATAATTGATTTCCTCAATTGAAGAGAAATAATTGAAGAAGATATTGGGTGAAATAGATAGAGGAAGAATTAGGAGAAAGGACGAAGAATCAGAGAACCTTGTGGCCAAAGGATTTCAAACAAAACCTGTGATTCTTATGTAAATTTGTTTTCTAATTTTGTTATTTTAAGGAGGTATAATGGAGGGAATGAGCACAGGGGAAAAAAAAGTAAAAAACAAAGCGAGAGTAGTCATCCTAAGAGCAAAAAATATAAAATAGAAAATAAAATGAACCAGGGGTAGTTGAAAGAAAATTGAACCAGGACCTAATTGATCAGTTACCCAGCTCTAGACCTAGGGCCAGGCGCTTCGCACAGCTTAGGGTGGATGTAGAAAAGTTAGAGGATAGGTGCAAACACATAGGAGATACATGGACCCCAATAAGAGGATATGAGCTATTCATTTTTCATTACCACCGAAGGAACTGGTATGAACTAGTGTGTAACCCCTGGAAATTTAATCTAGGAAGGTTGGTCTACCCAAATGTGTTTGTAGATGTTGAGTTGGTGAAAGTATTAGTTGTTTGTTATGATCCCAAGCTTAAATCTATTTTTTTACCCTTTTGGAAAACCATTTATACATGTGTCAGAGGCTGCAATCTGTGAGGTGTTTAATCTAGAAGGAGTGTGTGATGAGAAAATTGTATATGAGGAGCTAGAAAGAGAATTTTGGAGATTGGATATAGTATACAAGGGTTGGAGACTACCATTGCATAGATGTAAAAAGGATGGAAACGCAACTCCATTGGATGATAATGATGGTCCCCCATTCCATGTTGACCTATTTGAACCATACTTGAAGTATACATATTACTCAGTGTGCCAAGTGTTAAGGGTGGATGCCCCTGAATACATGTCAATTGTGTCGATGGTAATTGCAGCAGATATGCAGTGCCATAACTCTCGACCTTTTGATTATTCCACAAATTTTCAAGGAGCTTGATGTAGGATTGATGGCAATAAAAAAGGTCTCTTCGGTTTTGCATTTGAAGCATTATCCAATCCTGATGCATATGATTCTTTACTATGGGCAAGAGTTGAAGATGTAGCCTGAGAAGCTAAGAGTTTCACAATTGGACAGGGAGGGAGGATTGTTACTAGTACAACTTTGGATTTCTATCTAGGACAGTAGATTTTTCAATTCATGCTTCATACATTTTGAAGCATATTTTGTGAATCCATTGTATAAATTGTATAATCACCCTTGTGAATTTTCATTGTTTGATGAGATAAAAAGGTTCCTCAGACCCAAGGACTTTAATGGGCCTATTAATCACAATTGGGGAGATTGGTACTATTTGGAAGATCCAACAATGATCAGGATATATGGATTTGAGGACACACCCTTTATTCTTCCAAGAACAGTACCTGATAGGATTTCCTATCTTGAGATTGCTAGGAAATTAGATTATTCAGATTTCATGAATTTAAGCTCTTTTGGAAAGTAGGAATTTATGCCTAGCACACTTTGTTTTGGTGATTTCACTGTGTTGGCAAGGAAGGGATATGATTTGGTTTTGAATAAATTTTTGCAATATAACATGAAGAAAGGTCCACCTTGAAAAGGATTTGATCTAGAGGGGTATATCAACTTTGCAAGGGACAAAACAAACTTAGGTGGGTATGATCATATACCCTATCAATATGATGATTTGATCAGAAATATGGAAGTGGAGGAAGAAGAAAGAGTGGTTGATGATTAAAACAGAGGATTGCTAGATGTTGGGATGCTATCTTCAGTGGAGGAAACACCTGGTGATAACAGGCCTCACAACACAACTAAAAAAATCTCTAGATCAAGAACTAAAGCTTACAAATGTCTTCCCAAGGAGATAGAAGTTGAAGAGGGTTCAGATACAGATGCAAGACATATTGCATATAGATCATTCATAGCTAATGATGAATTTTTAAAAAACTCTAGAGTTTAAGGCTTTCTTGTATAAGAAGAAAGGGAAACAAATAAGGGAGTCAGTTGAAAATATAACACCAACTAATGAAGGAAAATTATTGGGTAGTCTAAAGACAAGTGTGGATAAAGAGATGGAGGATATGACCCCTGAGAAGGGGAGAAAATTATAGAAGATGCAGGTGTCATGATTTTTCTTGGGTTAGATTTGAATTCTACTTTAGTCTTTGATAGTTTCTTGAAGAACAATAATGCCACATATAAGCCCAACCCTGAAGGTGTAATAGAGATATACACAGGATCCAGGTACAATCCAAATGAGGGGTCACTCATGATTTGGTCCCTATATCCACCTCAAAATAAATTAGTTGTAATTGAAACTAAAAAATCATTTGGGAATGTGATGACCCTAAATTTAGAGAAGTTGATCCCATGACCACAACAAATATTGGCATTAATATTGCTAAGTTGAATAAAGCACAAATTCATATGTTGATTAAAGAAAAGGAGATGTATAAAATGAACAATGAAAGATTACTTAGAGAGAATGATCATTTGAAGGATATGGTGGGAATAACATTAGGACCCACTAAGAAATTAACTCATGGAGAGAGTTCTCATACAAAAAATTAGTGGGTAGGATTAGATGCATACTCATAGGGAAAAAATGATGCACTCACTACAATGATAAAGAAGAGGCAAGCCAACTTGATGACTTGGATGAGTAGAATTTGGGGAACACATTCAAAAATTTATGCTGCAGAGCGAGAACATTGGAGGATTGATGGGAGAATCCATGAGAAACTTAAAGAAATAAGTGAGAGAGATGCTCTAGATAGTGCAGCTTTTAATACTACCAATCAATTCATAAAAAGGCATAGGGACTTCCAAGAAGAATTGTAGGGGGATGAACAGGGGATGATCGATGCCACTAAGAAGGGATTACCAAAGTTATTCAAAGATAAAGGAGAATTGAAAGAAAAGGACAAATGGATCAAAGAATGTGAGTCAATGCTACAAACAATTTTGGAGACAACTACAAGAAATAATTCAACACTGGATGAGGCTTGTGAGACGAACAAAAGGATGGTGATGATGGAAATAGTAGTTCATAATGCACTTGGATATGCCGACACATGTGGACACTAGGATTACCCTAATCATTTGTCAAAAATCCATTTATGGCGAAATAGAGCTTAATCTCTAGTTTATTATTGTTGTTATGCAAAAACATTTCTGAAAGGACATGTCCTTTCATAGTTTGTTATATTTATACCTGTTCTATATGATTAGAATAGGGATAGATAGGAGGGTAGGAGAAATATATAGGAGATAATTTTGCAATAATTTTTTTATCTAAAAGGAATCAGATGCATGCATGAATTTTGATGAAGTTAATGAAGATGTCTGAATTCGTGGCTTAATCTTGGTATCAAGTGTTTGTTGGAATTATACAGTTATTTGGTTGTCTCCATTTTGATACTTTTCTATTGTTTAAATTGATATATCCAACACATATTCAGTTTATCAATACACATTTTTTGTACTTGTGTGATGTGGTTATTTGGTTCTCTCAAGAAGATATTAAATCCTTCTAATCAATCACAATAACTGGGAAGTATTAATTGGATTAGTAAGAAGAATCATATAACTATGGTTGTCATTCTATCTCAAGTAGAGTCAGTCAATCACTTATTTGCACTCTTATACAAGTTATTGTTGGATGGAGCATGAAAACATATGGAATTGATGATAAAACTCGAATATGAAGCCTAAAATGTAGTGCATGATGTGGATACCCATACCTTGGAGGAGTATAAAAAACATCTCTCAGCGGCTAAGTCAATGTTAGGAGAAGATTAAATTGTTTTATAAGTTTAATTAAGATTAGTAGTTTAATTATTTTCCAAAAGACAATCCGAAGAGACACCTTTGTGGGGTCTTCTTCTTATATATATGAAATTCGAATTGTAATATTTGATCATTAGCACTTTTTAAGATTTTAATACTTTTCAACAGTGAAAGACTTATTTTCTAGAGTAATACAATACAAATACTTTTCTATTTGTGTGTGGAAGATTCTTTCATTTGGACTAGTTCTCTGTTGTTTCTTTTCAAGCAATTGAAGGAAATGTAAAATGTATTATAATTAATCTCCATGACCATCTTGTAATTACCTCTCACTTTCCTCAATCTACCTTTCCCCATCAGGCACTCCCCTTCAAATTTGTTAATGGAGTTGGGATCCCAAATGTGATCTACATGGATCTTTGTTGCGAACTTAGGAAGATATTCAATATTGTACACCATGGTCTGGTATACCATATATCCCTCCACCATAGAACCCTCAAGATGTGCTCTTTGTCTAACCAAAGCCTTCAAAAATTTCAAGTGTCTCTCAACCATCCACATTGACCTTGTGTGTACAGGTCCACACAATTCAATCTCCTCAACTTGGTGTATGAGGTAGTGTTCTTGTGCATTGAAAAATGTCGAAGGTGGACACTTTTTCATTTCACGCATTAGACAAGAAATTTTTCTCCTCCAATAATTTATATCTTCTTTATGGATTTCTTTAGATGACAACCATCTACAAGTGATTCAAGGCACAAATATATTAACGAAATTTAATAAAAATATACAATATATTACATAACAAGTAAAACAAATGGAAAATATAAGATCTATATAATGAATTGAACAAATATCACTACTTACCTCATGCATTTTCCAAGATCATATATAACTTGCTTGACATTTTTGTCGAAGTTGTCTAGGAGAGATAGAGGTAGAATGTACTACAACAATTATAAAATGATCTTTTCATTATTTTTCCAAAACTAGTAAATATAATACACTGAAAAGTACATGCAGTATACAAATATATATAAAATATACCAGAATAATTACCTTAATGAAGGTATGCAAATTGTGCATTTTCATCCCCAACCCAAATTCACCTTTCTTTGTTATGATATTGTTTATGTTTGGAGAAAATCCTATGGGAAATCGAATTTTTCGTATGACTTCTTTTATAGCATTGCTTTTCTACTCCGTTAATAACCAAGGAAGGGTGCTTATATTAATTTGGTCTCCATCGCTATTTAATTGAATGACATTTTTCATTGCATGATTGGCTTCCTACATGTCACTACAAATTTTGACAATTTTTTCTTTGTCATGCCCTCCATCCAATATTTTCCATGACATTTCTGTTATATTCTTTCTGATATGCATTGTATCAAACAAATGCACAATTTGTAGCTGCTCATAGTAGGGCAAACTACTAAATTTTTTGGGATAACTTTTTAGTCCCTATGGAAGTTGACCATTAATGCCTTGATGACCTTCATGAAGCATATAAGTTAAACAAATTAACAACGACAATCATTGTCGATTACAACATGAGTAAAAAAAATGCAATATAAAAATATAAATTCCAAACATATCATATATGATAGATAAACAATTTGATCTGATGTATCACCTTAACGATTAATTCTATTATATTCCAACTTCCATAGACAAGGTGTCATTCTTCATGGTTTTGAAGTAGTATCTTCTTTCCCATGTAAAATATGTTTTTAGTAGTTCAATAATTATGATTTCTATGGAGGAAGTGCCTATACTCATCAAACACCTGCTTTCCTAAAAAATTTGAATGACAAGATTTCATCTTTGGACCACAAAATGGACATGCAAATTTTCTCGTTGTTTGAAGACCTAAAAGATCATATATAATTGGATTAAATATGTCAATTTTTTATAATTATATATAATAAATAGATTATTTAAAAAACATGCATGATATCTACTTCATAAAATTAAATATCGTTAAAGTGCAGTTGAATGTTATAACATACCACAAAAATGTGTTATCCCTAGGGCATCATGAATTGTCCATACAAGCATTGCATGGAATTGAAATTGTCTTTGTCCTATTGGTCTAGAGACATCATCCATTGTGATGCCATTCCATAACTTTAGTAACTCATTGATAAGAGGCTCAATATATACATTCATATCTTTAACTTGGTACTTACCTAGTTGAATGAACATAAACATTACATATTTATTATAACCATTTTACTACAATATATATAAATTAATGTACATGACTATTAAATGAAAAAAATATAAGTCATTATGCAACAAATAAGACAAATGAGATGCTACTACGTTAAAGAAAATTGATGTAAACAAATACCTAGAACAATCATTGCCAACATTATGTGCTCCCTCTTTATTGACATCCATGGAGGAATGTTATTGTTGATAACAAAAATAGGTCACACTGAGTAAATAGATATCAGCTCTCAAAATGGATTGACATCGTCTGTTGCCAATGAAAGCCTACGATTACGAGGTTCTTCTTTAAAGTGTGGCTATTTTCCTCCATGTCCCTAAATGCAGAACCATCTACAGGAATTTAAAGAATTTCATCTCCACTTCTATTCCGTGCATGGTAATCCATAAATTGTGCTAAGCTTTCACACCTAAATAATGCGTTGCATATGTGGAATAATGGGAATATAACGAAGAACCTTGTGAGACACCTTTTTTGTTAGTTGATCTGTCCGATATCTACTGATATGACATTCTAGGAATTCTGTTGCAAATTCATGTTGTTTATGATATATAATATGATCATTGGGACATGCATCTATTGCTTGATATTCCATTCCAATATCTTTCATAATGGTAGATAAATCTTGGTATGAGCGAGGTAAAATATTTGATAGTGGTAAGAAAAATTCACCTATCAATCTACAACAAAAAAATAATTTGTTAATATAAAGAATATTAATGGTACATATTTCATCCTTTATTTACTAGTGATGAACTAACAACAAAAATAGATGAAAAAAGATGACATATATGACATACCTTAACATCTGTGAGATTGCTATGTTGGATAAACCATTCATAACCTTCAAGTTCACTAGCAACAATACAATAGAGAGAAGAGTTGTTTGGGAGCCTTCATAAAGGGGCTCGTATGCCTTCTCAAGTATGGGTAAATCATGAACATCATCAAAGTCATCTCAATCATCATGATCAGTTGCACCACTAAATGTGTCATGGATCAATGTATTTGTACCATCATCTTCAATTGTGTTTTCTAGCAAATGATCATCTTCTTCCATAGGATCATTAACTTCATCTTTGATATTCATAGCTCCATGTTCCTCCACTTGCAAAACCACATTTTTTAGCCGTGACAATCCATATCATGTGCCCTAGGGTGCCCCACCTTTATAATAATGATTGACACAAATAAACCATGAACATGATCAAGTGATTATATATCTCGATCCTCAACTAGGGACCCAATGGGGTGCATAGCACATTCCACCTGACCATGTGGACCCAAAAGTCCACCCCCCATGCTAGGAGTTGATAAGAAAGATCCCCATACCGCAATCCAAAACAATCAAATGAACCAATAACAAACCAGACTCCACAACAAGGATATCGTCAACATAAGATAACAAGCCACAACATTTCCATCACTTAGCGAAAGAAAAATAAAGAAAAGTCCAACATAACCAAATGTCAAGATTATAGCTCAACACTAAATAACCATAAGAGGTTCCAACAACAATAGGATCCAAGCCTTTGAATAAAATTGCAATATCAATCAACAATAAATATCAAGGGCACCTTTCATTAACATCAATCAAGTTGTCATGAGGCATGTATGCAACACTAAAAGATAGAACTTGGAGGCTTCAACAACAATCACCAAGAACCAATTGTCTCAACAACATCAACAATTCAAGCAACACTCCCAGAGGCAACCAAACAAGGGAAAATAAATGGGTATTGTAGGAGAGTGTCATCGCATGGCCTTACATGGATTATCCAGGCAACCTATCACAAGGTACTGCCTCCATCTATGGTTATCCAGGCAACCTATCTCAAGGCACCGCTCCATAGGGTGACTCATGCAAGACCACTTACCTTTCGTGAGGACAAGGCAATGATCTTACCAACCAGGTCTTCTCACCCCATCCCTAGCCTGTGAAAGCACTAACGGTATGGGTGAGGCTCATAATTAATCTTGTTTAGTGTTTATCTACCCAACCTACTAGTTAATTAATTACATTATCACTTGATTAAGAAACTCTTCCATGGGTTACCCAAACAGCCCCTTTGTGCACCAGTCCCCATGAAGAGCCACTCTCCCTACAGGTACCAAATCAAAACATACAAGCAAGGGGTGTACCTCAGCTCACATAAAAATCAAGCGTGCATAACTCACAACATGCGAGGCAAGAACCATCTCACAAACTATTCCATATTACTAAAGAAGAACAAGGAGGTACCACCCACCACATCAAAGGTCAACACCATAGTATAAGGTAATACACAAAAGCTCAAAATCCAAAATAAGATCAATAAATCACAACGGTCCAACCATAGAACATCATTATAAATCAAATTTCTCCATTGCCTCTAGAAGCATAAAATATCAAAAAACAACAACTTCCACTGAAGGGTAATTCAAACTCTTGGGTTCCCAACCATCTCAAAATATGACTACCAAAAGTCATCATATAAAGTCTTCTTATTTCCAAAATTAGCACAAGAGAAAGACTCACATTAGGGCCCACAAAATGACTATATGAAATCCGCAATCAGACAATGACGAGAGTAGAGTAAGTGCGGCAACAACATGATGCGATCTTCAAGCTCACTCAAAGCTAACAAAATCAACTCATTAAAAAATTAATCGCAAAGATCAAAATATTCTCAATAACCTTTTGGGCACAAATGGGCTCCTTCCATAAAAGGAAATAATCATAATCAAATATAAATCAGGATCCACCATAATAACTAAAATCCAACATAAATTTCTAAACATTGAAACAATGCCCAATCAACAACAAGGTTTTTAGTTCAAGCAAATCTTACATAATCAATTGAATACAAAAATCAACCACAAGAAATACAGCCAATAGGACATCCAAGGGAGACCTCAATTTTCTCCACACACGATGCCCTAACAAGCTAATAATATGACTAATAAACCACTTAAACAAAACCAATAAGCATCAACAAGCAATACATCCAACGGTGACATTATTTTCATATTTACTAAAATTCCTTATTTATCCAAACAATACACCATAACTATGGAAAAACCTTCACAACTAATGTATTGATACGAATAAATTTAACAATTGAAGACACTTGAATATCCCAACATGAAAACAAGTCAAACCACTTAGATAAATATACGAACCTTAAATTTCAAATCCAATCCATCATCAGAATTAATGATTATAAAGTTAAGGATAAAACTATACAATACACCCATTTCATCAATATAAATGAACAAGCAAAATATATCAAATCATTTTCAAAAAAAACATGTATAACTCAAATAAACAACACTTGAACTCTCTATAACTTAATGAAATTATGAAAAGTTAACTTAATGTATAAAACCCTTTCAAGGATCATTAAAAGTGCTAATCAAAAAGAGAAAGATGATATATTTACATTATATGCCCATCACAATAATACATTATAGTCCAAATAACAATAAACTAACATGATTAATAAATATATGGTTTTGACAACACCACACTAAGATTTTGTCAATATATTGCCTAGGGCATCACTGTTCTTGATTTACCATGGTTTCAAGAATATACAAATAAGAGAATCGTTGTTCCTAGTATAATTCTCTAAGATGTGAGGAGTTAGATATTAAGATAACATGAAACCCTAATCTAGAAGAATTACAACTTAATACAATAACAATAATCCAATTATTTAAGTCACAACCAATTTTACTAGTCGACTATTAAATACAATAAAGATAATCACTATTTTCTATTAAATCATTATAGAGTAAACTAATCACTTACCTTCTATTTAAATACCACTTAATATTTCATTTATTTATTTGATATATATATATATATATATATATATATATATATATATATATATATAATTATATTTATTAGTTAATTTAATTTTCACTCTTAAAGAAGAAATCATAATTTAATATTATTAATCCTGCCTTCATATTTAAAGTAACTTTCCATAATTTCTTAAAAGGGAGAGAAAATCTAAAGGAAGAATCTATTTCAGATTCCATATTCCTTTCTACCTTAGTATAGAGCCACTTTTAAAAAAAAAAAAAACCAAAAAGAAGGTGGGGCCTTAATAAAGCTACGTATGGGAGTTAAAACATACTCCTTTATGTTTATTTTCTTACTTTCCACGTTTTTCCCAGATTGCTCCACTTAATGTGATAAGGTTTCCCTAAAATTTTGACGGTATTCAACAGTAAGTAAATACTTAAATGAAGATCCCTAACTGACTTTAGCAATAACGCATGAGCTCGAGTACTCATACATCAACTACAAATGCAGCGAATACTAGTGATGCTAAAAGAGACACAAAGTTTCCAAATCCCTTCTTAAGTGTAACTATAGGAAATAAATCAAAATTATTCATTGCTCCTTGCTGACAGTGAGGGTATTAAGGATATAGGGCCAAAATAAAACGCAACAGGAGTTAGCTCCTAAGTATATACAGATGATGCATACTCATTTAATGATGATGATGAACACGAGGAAGTGAAACAAAACCCAAGGCTGAGGTAAAATGGAGGAGAAATTCAGGCATATATACACAACCAGCCCTAATGCAAAGATTCTTGCCTTTGTGGCTACATCCTTTATTACTTAAAACAATATACGCCAGAGCATACCTATGGCCTGAAAAGATTTTACTGTCAGATATGAAATACTGTATACATACAAATTGCTTACTCTGATCGAAAGGCCATTCTGTTTGATCTAACTTGAGGAGATAAGTATCTACAAGTTTGGGACTGAAGAAACAACATCACACAAAACACCAGATTATCACAATGCATGAATTCCAAAATGCTTAAGTCTAAAATAAAATAACAAATTGCAGTGAAAGACCAAAGGGAAAATCACCCGGCTTTTAATGAGATTGTTTGTGGAGAAGATCAGGTGGTTGCAAATGGTTTCAGGTACATTATTTAAATTTAAACATTTTCCTCCTCCAAATTCTAAGCACTGCAACAGTGATAGATTGCCGACGGTTTCAGGGAGTTTGTTTAAACTTATACACCATCCAACATCTAAACACTGCAGCCGTGATATGTTGCTCATGAAATGAAATGCGGGCATTGCAAAATGTGCACAAAAATGGATTTTGCAAGGAAGATCTCAAAGATTTTGAATTAAAGAAGCCAGTAAAACCTGTGGTGCCCGATGAATCATACCAGATTGAAGGCAGGGGGATTCCATCATTAAAAACAAAGGCAATGTTCTTAAAAGAAACAAACTAAAAAAAATAAGCTTGCAGCATAATACTATGTCAAGGCAGATTTGTATGCAAAAGGTGGGACACAGACTAGGCATGTAACTGTTTGATAGAAAGCCTCACAGAAATGTGGACTCAAATGCAAGGCGTGAAAGTTTTTTTTCATATATCTATCGAACCCAACTTAATCAACATGAGTCGAATATCAACCATTATAAAATAGCATAAGTTAGTTTAGTCCTGCAGTACAGACTGCACAAAAGAAATTAAATAGGAATATGCCTAAGAATCTCTTTGAGAAACCCACGATAAAGAAAGGAGGCAGCTAAAATTTAACAGTGACATCGCCATTTTGAATGATAAGTTGAGTGCTCTTTTCTTTTGTTTTTAAAACATTTATAAAGCAGAATGGAGAGGAAAGAGTTTAAGCGATAAAATCACTCAGACATATTTTATTCATGGAATAACCAACATGCAAGGGAGAAGCAAGGATGAGGCACAAGATCTATAAAAAAAAACATCTGAGGAATACGTCCTAACATTGTTAGCTTTGCTTGTTTTCTTGGTACGCACAGATACGCAGGTACATAGCAGATGAGGGTTGCACAAACTTCACACATCAGTAATCCTTATTGCATTACATATATAGTTGATCATTTGGTGTACGTGGTTGACCTTCCTGCCAGAACATGGGTAAGGCAAGTGACTGTTTGACAGCATGCCTCAAAGAAATGTGATATGGTGGACTACAATGATAGCAGTGAATACACAGGATGGATCTTGTTGACTAGGCTTTAAAAAAACTATCAAGCAAATGAATCGGCAGGTACTTACCTCAGGTCTCTACACATTCCTCCTCTGTAAGCATCAGATGCCGCCCCGCCCCCCTTAGTGTTCTTGGTAGACAGGTATGCAGAAGGAAGGAAGCAGTGACCAGGCGCATGTCCCCCCTCCCGAAGCCAAGTCTTTTCTTTTTTTTTAAAAAGCCTTCTCCTCAGCGCAACATGCAACTGTCTTTTCCCACGTTCCACGTAAAGGGCATGCAAAAAGTGGAAACCCCGAACCAAGCACGTGGAAGACATGAAAGAATGTCTTGAAGCATGGTGGAGGGTACCAGCAAAGATAGGTGTAGACTTTCACTTCTTGCACAAGATTAGTATTATTATACCAATTTCATATATGTATAAACATTTATTTCTATTTATCATTTATCTAATTGATTACTAAGTAATCAGACAATTAGCAACATAATTATCCCTTTTTAAAACACTTTTACTCACTTCAAGAAATAAAACATAATAATGTATATATATACTATTTATTTATTTTTATTTAGTAATTAAGTACATATATATGTACAATTTACTTTTTACATATGCAATTTTTATTTTTATTTTATGTTTCATTTACAAAATAATATCACTTACTAAATTCATATATATATGGTATATTTAAATTGTAATATTGAAATTACAACTTAACCTATCCAATACCGAAATTCCAAATAATTGCTTGCATAACAATTTCCAATAAAACTAAGGTTTACATTTATATATTCAAATACATATATAATTATATACATACAAATAAAATAGATCGAGTCACCATTCTAATAGTGAAAAATCATATATAATAAGATAATTGCTAATTTTGGAAACAATATAACCGTGTTCCAAGGCACATATAATCCATTTAACTTAATTCTCTGTGCTCTAAACTTCAATGAATGATTGGATTACTCATGACACCAAAATTTAACTTTATAAGCTAATTGAACAAGGCATAATTATCAACAAAATCACAATTAACACTTACGCCAACAATCAAGAAAGACCGATTCGGAGGGGCACTACAGCCATAAACCCCTTGACTAGTCTATTCCTACAGAGAACCTACCCGGATGTGGATATTGACTTGCTAGCCAAAGTTTACCATTTGGCCATCAAATTGTAACAATAGATAACCCCTCAACTAGGCAATATGGGAGGTACATTTCCTTTGTTAGGATACCCTAGTATGCCTAACCAGACGGCTACAATCAACCATGCAACAAACAATGGAACCCCACTCATGAACACAGTATGAGGAATGTCCAATTCTGTATATGGACCTCTAGATGAAATACATCCTTCACCCTTGTTGCCTTAGATCAATATTGGAATCCCATATTTTCCCCATCAACAACATCCTCAAAATTATGTAGGAGGAAAGACTCCTCAAACAAACCTGCCAATTGCACAACAGACTAATCAAGCTGCAACAACTATAGAAAATGGATGTACTACACATTTTTCAACAGAGTTGGAAACTATGAATAAAACCATGTCCCAAGTTGCAAATGAGATGGCTTAGTTTAGGTTGAATCCTTCTCAGAATCAAAACTAGTACCAAAATTAGGGAGGGTATCCAAACCAAAACAATTACCCTAATCAAAATAACAATTAGAACTAGAGGAACTTTCAAAACCAAAATCAAAATTAAAAGGCCCAACAATAGACAATGGGATACAAGACCAAACAATGGAGGAGTCCCACAAAATTACCAGGCCAATAAAGATAAAACACACACTGTGAACATTATAGATCTAAACTTTATGACCAATTGGTGTAGCTTACATGATACTGCTACTCATTTTGTGGTCAATTGCCTAGAAATGGAAAAAATGGTGAAAATTGCTTAAGTTGATTCTCAACTAACACAAGGAAATGATAATAAAAGTGGAAGGTCTATAGCTACTACCATGGCCTTTGAGACTTATTATGAGTTTCAATTTCCCTTCCAAGATGAAAACAAATTGAAAACTGATACGTACAATGCTCAAGCTTTTCAAGCTAAAGGAGGTCATTTTCTTAGGAAGCAGAATAAAGGACTTTCACCATGTCTACTCCTCTAGCTAACAACATGCCCCCCACCCAAATCCTAGAGTGGATAACAATACACCTCCACCCAAAGGGCCACCTGGGGTTGCAAACAGAGGCAATTCTGCTTTCTTTCTTAAACAATAATACAACAATATCATGGAGTATGATCTTATTATAGAGATGCAAAAGAAAATGACCTCCTTGTCATTCTTTGATATTCCAAAATGGTGTCCTACTCAACGTGAGCTCGTGTTGAAAGCTTTGGATAAGGCAAATCAGTTGAAGGGAAAGGAAAAGGTGACTCCAACTGTTGAAATTAACATAGCTCTATATAGGGGGGAGACATGAACACCTCCATTCTTGTTGAGTTTAAGAATCTTTGGGAAGAAATTGCACAACTTCCTGTTAGATTCTAGGGCCTCATGTAATGTTATGTAATTTTCTATTTGTAATAAATTAGGCCTAAACCTAATTCAAACTCACAAATAGGTTATACAATTGGATAAAACTAAAGTGAATGTTGTAGGATAATTGTAAAATGTACACATACGGATCAGATCAGATCCAAGGATTCAAAATTACATGGATATTCAAATTGTTGACATTCTTGAAATGTATGGTATGTTGTTGAGTAGGGATTGGGCGAAGACCATTGGAGGCTATCTCTCGTTGGACTTCTCACACATGTGGCTACCATGGAAGGGTATGGAAAGTCAAATTAGAATAGAAAGTGAATCTTGCCTAAAACACAGGATTACAGAGTATGATCACCCCAATGAGGTTGCTTATTTCAAAGTTGAATTAGGAGTTTATAGGATGGATGACGTTATGATATTTTCAATGCCAAATATTGATCAAGTACAACCCTTAGAAAATAATGATTCTATGACTACCATTAACTAGGAAGTGTTAATCAAGAAACTACATCAAGAAAAAATGGTCTTGGGAGAGGAGGCAGATTTGTGAAGTTTGTTACTCCAAAATTGGTGTAGGGTCTACTATCAAAACCATTCTGAGTTAAATTTTCAACCTTGTCTACACATTTTGAATGAGGTTTGTCAGTTAGGAGATACTCAAAATATAAATCTTATGGCAGTCCCAAATTATTTTTCATTTAAAACTAATGCTATGATTGTTTTGACAGGAATCAACAACACACAGGAAGGTGTTCCATCATTCACTGACCAACCCTTGAGCCTATCTCTAGATCTGTAGGCTGAGATTAGAGAACCCGAAGAGATGTTAGATACCCCTACCCCTACTCACCTTCTAATTCTGAAAGAATTATTGAAAGAAAAAGTGAGTTACAAAACTGATAACCATGAGGAGTTATAGGAAACAATTTTTGCACATGTGCTTAATCTAAATGAAGTATCTAACAGTCCTCAAGTATAGAGATCCCCTGACCTCAACATCCCAAACCAGTCAAATTCACCATTCACTCCCCTTAAACAACAACCTAAGACTGACTTGAAGAAGGAAGTTCTATCCCAAGATCAATTGTGGACCCTCAAGTTTGATGGTTCTAAATCTAAACTAGGAAGTGGAGCTAGAGTTGAATTGACCAACCCAAAAGGGAAAACATATTTTTATTTTTACAGGTTATAGTTTGGATATACTAACAATGTTGTAGAGTACGAGGCATTGGCCAGAGAATTGTTCACACATTAGAAGAAAGTACAAGGCATTAGAGTGATGGGAGATTTAGAAGTGATTGTGAAGTAGGTTCGTAGACAGTATACATGCCATAACAAAATATTGGAAGCCTACCGGAACAAGGTATGTAACCTAATTGAAGACTTTAACACCTTTGAAATTAAGTTAATTCCCAGGGAGAATAACTAGGTCACAGATGCACTAGTAGTAGTAACTAGTAAACTAGAGCCTATGGAGGATTATAAGTTAAGGAGATTTTCTATTGAATTAGTATCAGTCCTAGCTATTCTTGATAATATAAGAAACTTTTAGGTTTTTGATGATGATCAACACATCCTTGCCTTTCTGGAAAGTTTAGACATTTTTGAAGGACAAATCATTGATGAATCTGATAGAGACCAAGGGTATTGGGAGATAGAAGATTTTGATAGAGAAGGTATAATCAATTTGAAAACTAATAGTATCACCAAAGGAATGGTGGAATTGGAGAGGATTTTTTATTGTAATCCTTGAGCTTGGGAAAGGCTACCTACAAATGCTGATGGGAAAAATATGAGACATACAACCTAGCAGATTCTGGCCTAGAAAGAAATATCTTTATTGGAAAGACTTGTCCAAAAGATATTTGTGACAATATTTTGAAGGTGTTGAAGGAAGACATCATAGATATTGCATGGGGATACAAGTATTTTAAAACATTTGACACCTTGGTGATAACTCACACCATCCCGTTGAAGCCTCAAGCAAAGCCATTTCGTCATAAGCAATGACCAGTCAATGCTTTGATTGAACCCATTATCCTTAAAGAGGTCCAAAAATTGCTTTAAGCTAGGATAATTTTTTGTTTCATGTATTCTACATGGGTCACAAATTTGGTACCTATACGTAAAAATAATGGAGAAATCAGAATGTGCGTCGATTTCATAATTTTGAACAAGGCTTCAAAGAAGGATAATTATCATCTTCCTTCCCTTGATGAAGTGCTGCAAATTGTCAATGACTCACAAATGATGTCATTCTTAGATGGTTATTCAGGATATAATCAAGTACTAGTGAACTACAAGGATCGAATGAATACAACCTTCACAATGAAGTGGGGAACATTTTCCTACCAAAGAATGTCATTCGGCCTCATCAATGTTGGGGCCACTTTTTAGCATATGATGGGAATAGATTTCAAAGATATGGTAGGTAAATGCATCATTATTTACATGGAAAATTTAATAGTCTTTTCTAAGAATAGAGAAGATCATGCTATTGAACTAGCGAAAGTTTGGAAAAGTGCATAGAGTTTGGTGTTTCCCTAAACCTGAAGAAATGTGTATTCAGAGTTTCAGAAGGGAAGTTGTTGGGTCATATAATTTTAGAAAGAGGCATTTCCATTGATCCTGACAGAGTAGAGTCTATTATAAAATTTCCTATGCCTAGCAGCAAGAAGGAGATGAGATCCTTCTTTAGAAAGATAAACTTCATAAGGAAGTTTATAACTTGGTTTGTGGAGATCATCAAACCACTAAATGAGATGATGAAGAAAGATGCAAAGATCGAATGGAGCAATGACACCAAGGTTGCTTTCTCGCAGATCAAGCAATCTATTTCAGAAGCACCTGTTCTAACCTGTCCTGATTATTTGTAGCCTTTTTCATCTATTCTTTTGCATTTGACCATTCATGTGTTGTTGTTTTGACATAGTGAAAAGACAAAGGGGATGAATGACCAATAGCTTTCATGAGCTCCCCATTCAAAAATGTTGAGATAAGGTATCCACCTTTGGAGAAACAGGCCTTTGCATTGGTAAGGATTGCCAAGAAATTTTGCCACTACATTTTGCATAGTAGAATTACAACCATTGTCCCTAATCTAGCAGTGAAGTCTTT
Organism: Sequoia sempervirens; assembly: GCA_007258455.2. Classification (NCBI taxonomy): domain Eukaryota; kingdom Viridiplantae; phylum Streptophyta; class Pinopsida; order Cupressales; family Cupressaceae; genus Sequoia; species Sequoia sempervirens. Next base: position 84,081 of record VDFB02031273.1, on the reverse strand, counting down.
GCTCATGCAGAGTGAGCTGGGAGAAAAAAGGGGAAAGTGGATGGAGATTTTATAATATTTTGATTTAGAGATCCATAACATGAATTTGGTTCAAGGAAAAGGCTTGTCCAAAGCAATGGCTGAGGTAGATTCCAAGATCACATGTCAACAATATACAGTGCAGTCATTCACTAGAGATCCTTGGTATGATGATTAAATCTTCCTGCTACTAAATAAAAAGTGTCCTGATGGGATGAATGCAATCCAAAGATGAGCATTGAGGTTGAAGAGTGCTCACTACATGATTAAGCATGGATATTTGTATAGAGAAAACTTTGAAGGTGTGTATTTAAGTTGTTTGGATCAGTAGCAGGTGAAGCAATTCATCACATAATTTTATGGCAAACATGGTACCAGACATGGTTCAGTAGATACGATGGCACATCATATCTTGAGGTTAGGGTAATATTGGCCTCATTTATTTCATGATGCTCATCAACATGTAAGGACATGTCATACATGTTAGACATCAACATCCAGAGAGCATAACCCGACGATGCCACTATAACCAGTGTATGAGGTAAGACCTTTTTCCCAATGGGTTTGGGTTTCGTAGGAGTGATTAACCCTAATTACTTTGTAGGCTATAAGTTTATTTTGACTAAAATGGATTACTACACATGGTGGATGAACGATCAAGTGTATAATAATTGCACCACTGATGTAGTCATCAAGTTCCTAAACAGACATATCATTACCAGGTTTGGGGTACCCTTTGCTCTGGTATGTGATAATGGCCTAGCCTTCTCTTTTGCATAGTTTATTCAATGGGAATTTGAGTTTATTATTGTTTTGAAATATTCTTCCAACTATTATCCACAGGGAAATGGGGTAGTTGAGTCTACTGATATAAATTTGTTGGAAGTGATCAAAAACTCATTAGAAAGTAATCCTAGGGACTGACATACAAAGTTAAAGTTCATCTTATGGGCGGACACAACCAAAATTAAAGCTTCCCTAGGGAATTCACCATATAAATTAGTCTATGGATAGGACCCTGTCTTTCCTATTAATATTTAGATACCTATTTTGCAATTCATGCAAGAATTCCTATGATGATAGGATAGAGGTTAGGTTGACTAATTTGCTGAACTTAGAAGAACAAAGGGATTCTACTTTGCAGCAATTTTCCAAATATCAGGCTATAGTCAAATGTTGGTTTGACAAGAGAGCCAAGATTAAGGCCTTTAGGATATCAGACACTGTGCTACTATGGGACAAGGCTAGAGAAAATAGGCTTGATCACCAAAAAATTGTAGACTGTGGCTAGGACCATACTAGATTGTTGAAATTCTTAGTGAAAACACTTTTTGATTAAGCACCCTAATGGGAGAACCTATTCCAGTGCTAGTCAATGGACAGTTTCTCAAGAAATAATTTGGCCTATGAAGGCCCAATGATCTTTCCTTTGTATATATTTAGTTTAGTTTCTTTTGCTTAGTTTTATTTTCTTTATTTTCTTTCGCTATTTTTTTTTTTTGGGGGGGGTCTTACTTTTTCATCATTCTGGAATAGTGGGTAGTTATTCAAAGCATACTAGGGATACTATGGCAGAGGAATTGATTTAATTATTTTAGGTATGTTTGTCATTCTTTTTCATTCTGAAACTTATGTTTTATGTCTGTCTTAATGACAGTTAGAAAGGTCATGGTGTCCTAGGATGGTTCTATTCCTGATTCAAGTGAAAAAAATGGTGTCCTAATGTTGTCATGGTTTCCACTGTAGTTCTCAACTTGATTTTCACACTGCAAGGTTTGAGTATTAAGGAAAATATAAGAAAATATACTAATTTGAGAAAATCCAATACTTGAACAAAAGAAAAGAGGAGAAAGTTTGGAAACAAACTCAATATATAAGGGTGATTCAAGTATCTCTACTAGGGATATGGATGCTTGGTTGGTAGTAGAGCAATGATTTGAGATAACTACAAGTATCTTCATCAGGGCTATAGATGCATGGTTGACAGTGAAGCAATGCCTAGGATATCATTGCACGACAACTACAATGACCCACCTCATGTAGCTTGGATGGGAATATAGTCATTTCAAGGATAGTTAAAATATTTAAGGGGGAAAATGTACCACAAACACACACACTTAGATTCAAATTTTTTATAACGATGCACAATTTGAGATTTCAACTAGCCTTGTTTGTTGTAGTCAACCATGCTCTAGTTAAAATAGTCATAAACTAGAGGTTCTGGGGTGACTGAATCCTTCAGTATCTTGAAAATGGGTAAACCATTTTGCCATTTGAGTTTCCAATTGTTATTCCTTGCATAACCACCCCATTTTTTTGGTCAAAATGGGTCCCCCTTATTGTTTTTTTCCTTTGGTGTTTTTGTTCTGGCTTTGGGAGTTGTCTTGTTCCTCCCAAGCCTTGTTTTCTTTTTTTTGTCGAGTTTAGGCTTTGGACTTGAACCATCACCTTACACCTTCAAAATTGTGAGTTCTTGGTCTCATCCTAATTTTGATCCCTACATTTCTTCCTTGTTTTGTTCTTCTTGGTTGGAATCAGGTTTCAGAATGGAACTAGCACTTAGAACCTTTTCAAGGTTCGAGTTCAAGTTTTCATCTTGATTCTAATTTCTAATTCTTTGTTTTTCCTTGTTTGTTTTAGAATCAAGTATCAAACAAGAACCAAAACCAAGAACCTTTTCAAGGTTCTTATTTGTGGTTCCATTCCGATCTCAATTCTTGCATTTGTTGTGTTTTCTGGCCATTGGGTTCGGGTTTCAAAACTACCTCTAAACCTTGCACTCTTTGAAGGTTCTTGTGTCGAGTTCCTTCCTAATCCCGACTCCCAATCTATCATATGTATTTTATGATGTCTCATTAATGACTGCTACCATGATCCCAAGGCTCGACCTACTTCATATTAATGGCCATTGGTTTGCACGCATGAACCGGTTTATATTCTCTTTGTTTCTTGTTTTTGGCTCATTATTGCGTTGTGTTTTCAATAAAGGAGACAAAGTGGAGCAAAGGATTAGGGCACAAGGTCAAGTCTGGTGATTTTTTATTAGGCTTCAGTGGTTTTTGCGTTGCAATTTTTGAGGTAGGGGGTTTTCATTCTTCATTTTCTTATTTTCTCATTTGCTTACTCGTGTTCTTGCTTTTTCTATTTTTAGTTTCATTTTATGTTTGTTGGGTGTTTTTTGTTGGTTTCTTGGTTTTTCTATTGTTATTTGGTTCATTTGTTTTATTTTCCTTATGGTTCTTTGTTTTTTTTGTTTTTTGCATCATTTTATTGTGCACAGGTTTCTTTGTTCCCACTGAAACCCTAGTTGTCTAGCATTTTTGTACCCTTGACCTTTTCTAATTTAAATATGAACCCTAGGTTTTCCCATGTTTGATCCCGAAAGCTACCACATTTATTTAAAGTACTGGGTCAATTTTTTAGTAGGGTTCAAACATATGAAAAATTCTAATCTCGAAGGGTTTTGTTGTTAAGTATTAGAAAAATCATTTTTTTTATCACCTTCATGCTCGATCAAGTTCTGATTCTGATCATCGCACATGTTGTGAGATCGGGTTTTGGAACAAAATCTTAATTATGCACCAAGGTTTAATTCTAGTTCTTGACACCATTCCAACTTTGACTTCTAACATTTGGTTGGGATCGAACATTCAAATGAAACCCTACATTGACCAAATCTATTGATCTGGTGTCAGTTTCAAACCTGATCCTGACCTCCAACTCTTAGTCAAAGATCAAAATCAAAACATAACCTTACCTTGTTACCTTGAGGAGGGTTCTAATGCCAACTGTAGTTTTGATTTTGATTTCCGCACTACATTCAAGATCATACCAAAGAACAAAACCAGACCCTTGACCCCATATTGAGTTCTAGTGAAAGTTCTATCATGATTCTGACTTCCAACCTCTGGTCGAGATCGGACTTTGGAGTGAAACTTGAACCAGTTTCATTTGTAAGGTTTCAGTTCCAAGAGACATCCTGATCCTAATTTCTAATACACTATTTATAAGGTTTTGATGCTAAATATTTTTCCAATCCTGACTTTCGATATATTTTTTGGAGAGTACAAGTGCTTACTTTCAACCCGATCTTGATGTCTAATAGTATGGTAAGGGTGTTTTTTAGGGGTCATGTTTCAGGCTTGATGTCGATCTCTAAAAATAATAGAAATATCATAAGATTTAATATGCTTTTGATGATGTAGGGTTTTGATATGAAATCTATTTAATTCCTAACTTTTTTCAGCATTCCCTTCTACCTAATGAATTTCATGGGTGTAGGTCTATTAAATTTCTGATTCAGAAGAGGATAATAGCACCGAAGAAGTGCAAGAAGTACAAGGGGGACAAAGGGGACAAAAGCCTAAGAGATTGAAGCTAGAACAACTTCCCTGGACCATGAAGTATAAGTTTCAAGGAAACCCAGTCCCATCAAAGTTTGGGTCAGAAGTAATGAAGATAACTAACACATTGGTTGGTCATATTGACCTGGAGAAGTTTATTAATGATACTTTTGTAGAGGATGCTAGTCCAAGAGAAAATAAAATTGCTAACTTAGGGTTAGCACATATAGCCTCAATCCCCATAGTTGTGCAGTGTCTTGAGTTTATATTAGCCACTGCACATGCATACAACATAGTTCAAAGAAAATGTATTGATCCTCGGGGAAATGATATTATTGACTTAACACCAGGAATGATGAGATTGATCTTTGACTTGCCTCCCCATACTAACCTCAAAATCATGACGGAGGCTGAGGTGTTGAGGCAATATCAAGCTAATGTGGAGGGAAACAAGAGGTATATAAATAAGAGATGGTTAAAAGCTGAGAAGTCAATAAAGAAATTCCCCCCAAAGCCTAAGAGGTCTGATTTCTCTACCAGAGTAGGTGAAGTCATTACATTATTATCCAAGGCATTTGGGAAGGAATATTCACATGCTTTTGAGAATTGAATGTTCCCTTTTATTCAAATTGTTCTTGATGGAAAGAAATACTTGGACTAGGGACAGATGGTATCAAATACAATTCATGATCAAATTACCAAGGTAAAAGATACCAAGACATTTTACACGAGCTCTCTTATGTTATATATTGTGCTACTAGAATGGGGAACTTCCTAGGATTGAACCCAGTGGGTCTGCTTGAAGAGGTAGTTGGAAAAAATATGTTCTGGAAGTATAATGACCAATTAGAGATCAAGAAGGATGAAACACATTTTAAGAGAGTTAATGATGCCTCCCTCTATGTGGTTATCAATCAATTGATAGGAGATGTGGGCTTCAAATTATCTAAAGAAGCAATGGATTTAGTTGAAGAATGGGGGAGTTGGTTCATTCAATACCAAAATACCACTTACATCAAATTATTTGGCTTTGACAAGGATCCATTCTAGCTGCCAAGGTGTTGCAGTTATAAGATGATTTTAATGGAATTTTCCCAAGAGGCGGCAGAGGTAAATGCTAATTTTTTAGATAAGCATAAGGTAGGTTTCCATTAGTTTCCTATGGAACTTGGTTTTTATTCATGTCAATCAATAGTGGCAAGGCTACAATAGAGTATTTTTAATCATGTAATCTCAAGTTTTATGAGGAAAGAAGGAATTTTTACCTAAAGGGGAAGATGAAGGAGTTATATGCTTCCTTGTTTCTTTATCATGAACATCACCTTGAATATTTTTGGGCCAACTTGCAAGATCAATTTGAGGTTAGGAAAGGGATATGAAAGGTTGACTATTCCTCAAATGAGGGAATTTAATATCAAATAAGATATACTTGAAGGGTTATCATATGATGGTGTCCTCCTCGATCCTTGATATAAGGAAGATCAAATTGCAACCAAAGAATTGGAGCCCATCAATTGTATGGAAAAGGAGCAGTTTGACATAAATAATATTTTAGAGGTGATTATTGATAAAAGCATAAAGTGGATTGACATATGCCTTAACCAACCCCAAAGTAGAGTCATAAGAAAAAGGAAGGATTCACAAGTTGAATCATCCTCAACTATTGAGGAAAAGAAGTATAAGAGGACTAAGAAGCAGTCTTCATAGGCAGAACAAGTTACAATGAAGAAGGTTATAGAAGCCTTAAAATAGGCTAAAGTTACCTATCATGCTACTGTTGTTGGGGTTGTTTTAGGTCTTAACGTTGAACCCCTTTCCACTATATACCTGGAAACATTGATTGCTCAAGAAGGTCCTTCTACCGCTCCTCCACAAATTGAGAGAACCCCTTCTACTGCACCAACCACTATAAAAATAACAACTAAAGAAGGGGAAGAGCCTCCAATAATAGATGTCACAGAGTCTCCCCTCTCATCTGATTCTAAAGAGACTCCTCTTCAAGAGGACTTAACTTGATAGGAGGGAGAGGATGAAGAATAATTTGAATAAGAAAATGTGGATATGGGAGAAGGAAACCTTTGGAATGAAGAAGAGATGAGCCATTTCCTAATTGTAGATGAGCAGTGAGAGATATTAGAAAGTGCTCAAAAGAAAGTTGCCGAGGAATTGGCTCATGAAGAAGAAGAAGAGAAAAGGAAAAAGGACAAAGAAGAAGCTCAACAAAAATAAATGGAGCTTAAAAAGATTGATGACATTAAAGTAGAGAATGAGAGGAGGGAAAAAAGAAAGCTAAAAAGGAGGAAGCTAATAAAGAAAAAGCTTGAGTAGCAAAAGGTTCCATCTATGTTAGAAACTGGAACAATTTCTACACCTCCAAGTGCTCAGAAAATGATAGTGTCACCAAGTAACCCCACATGGCTGAAGTTAAATTTGGAAAGAGGAAATAGGCTCAAGCTCAACCAATGAGTTGGGATAAGATGATCAAGGAGGTTAATAAGGTAAATCCCAAGAAAAAGCCAAGAGCTATACACTCTATCAATTTGATTGTTGAGGGGGATCTAATTGTAGAGATTGAAAGCCCTACCATTGACAAAGATGATAAAGAACTATAGGTTGCAGACTATCAATTGAGCATAGTCAACTTTGGAAATTAAACCTGTAATCAACAAATGTCACTACTAGATTTGGTAGCTACTTCAGCCAAATCTAGAATGGAAAAGGATAAGTAGGTAAAAGATGAGCTAAAAGCACAACTTGGTCAAATGAAGAATTTTTTGAAAGAGATCACCTCATTAGCCCTAGAGTAGCTTAAGTCTTGAAAGGTACCTATGCTCATGAGCCAAAAGGAAGTAGATGAATTAAAGAACATGAGAAAGAAGGCTGCATGGTTTGATAGTTGGTTCAGTGCTTTCAAGGAGGAGATTGAGAATCTCCTAGAAGAAGGATATAAACAATATGATAAATATTTTACTCTTCTCGAATAGATCAAAGAGTGTGCAAAGAAATGGTGGGAAGAGGAGGAAAAGTGTAAAAAATTCTTGAGAAGGTTGAAAACTATCGATAAAACACCCAAGGAAATGTTGATCTAGTCAGGGATCTTAGGTGATGAAGATCTAGAATATCTTAAGAAGGCTATCAATATCACTACCTTTAGGTCTAAAATACTCATTGAACACAAAACAATCACTAAGAAAGAATGCAGCACCACTGGTGCTTTTCATATCATCCAAACAACCAGCCCAGTCAGCATCTGTATAAGCAATCAAAGAGAAATCATTGCTCCTAGGATACCAAAGACCATAATCAAGAGTGCCCTGAATGTATCTAAAGATCCGTTTAACAACAGTAACATTAGTCTTTAGGTGATACCTGAAAACTTGCAACAGTGCAAACTGCTTGCATAATGTCAGGTCTAGAGGCAGTTAAATATAAGAGACTGCCAATCATTGATCTATATTCCGTTTGATTTGTATCAGGAGAATCATCAACCTTAGTAAGTTTGCACCCAGTAACCATAGGAGTGCTAACTGGATGCCATTCATCCATCTGAAATTTCTTAAGCATCTCTCTAGCATATTTGGATTGAGAAAGAAATATTCCATTCTGACATTGAGAGATTTGAAGACCTAGAAAGAAGATTCATTCTCCTAACCTTGAAATTTCAAACTCAGATTCCATTATCTCAGAGAATTTTTTACTCAAAGTGACATTATTGCAGCCAAAGATAGTATCATCAATGTAAATTTCAACAACTGAAATATCAGAACCTTCAGTTTTAACATAAAGATTACTGTCTACACCTCCTCTAACAAAGCCATTGGAAATTAAATGACTGTCCAGCCTAGAGTACCAAGCTTGAGGTGCTTGGTTTAGGCCATAGAGAGCCTTTTTCAACCTGTAAACATGGTTAGGATTATCTTTGCATATAAATCCTTCAGGCTGTTCAACATAGACCTCTTCATCTAAATAGCCATTCAAAAAAGCAGTTTTGACATCCATTTGATAAATAGTAATGTTTTTATAAACAGAATAAGCCAAGAATATTCTGATAGATTCTAGTCTAGCAATAGGTGCAAAGGTTTCACCAAAATCAATACCTTCTTGTTGAGCATAGCCTTTGCAGACAAATCTTGCTTTATTGCGAATAACATTACCATTTTCATTAATCTTGTTTCTGTATATCCATTTGCCTCCAATGACATTTTTGACATTTGGTCTTGGGACTAACTCCTAAGTCTGATTTTTCTCAATCTGATCAATTTCTTCCTGCATAGCATTAAGCCAACATGAGTCTGTGAGAGCTTCATTAAGAACTTTAGGCTCAAACTGAGTAACTAGATAGAAAGCAATTTGTGCCTTTTCATCAGATTCTACAGCCTTTCTTCTAGTTTGAACTCCTGCATTTTTATCCCCAATAATCTGATCTTTGGGGTGGTATATAGCTAGAGTTTTCGAAGGAGCATTTGATGCAACCTTTTCAGGACTTGCATTTTCATTTTTAGGGCTTGCTGATTTAGCAATAGACTTTGTTGTTCCAGCTCCTTCAGAAATTATTTCAAATTCAAGTTCTTCTTCCTCATTATTTTGCAAAGATTTTGCATTCAAATGTGGTCTTTCATCAAATTTTACATTAACAACTTCAACAATCTTATTAAGCCTTTTGTTGAGACATTTATAAGCTTTGTTGTGAGTTGAGTATCCCAAAAAGATACCCTCATCACTTTTGGATTGAAAACTTCCAAGATTATCATCATCCTTTTTGATAAAACACTTACTTCCAAAAATTTTAAAGTATTTGACAGAAGTAGTTTTTCCAAACCACAGTTCATAAGGAGTGTGTTTAGATTTCACCCTAAGCTGCACTCTATTCAAAATGTATACAGTTGTATGAACAACTTCTTTCCAATACATATCAGACAATTTAGCTTCATCTAGCATGGTTCTAGCCATTTCTTTTACAATTTTGTTTTTACGTTCAACTACCCCATTTTGTTGAGGTGTTTTAGTTGCAGCATATTGCCTTTTAATACCATGTTGTTCACAGTAATCAATAAACTCTTGAGAGGTGAACTCACCTCCTTTGTCTGATCGAAGGCATTTGAGTTTCAGATTAGATTCCTTTTCAACCATTTTACGAAATATTTTGAACCTTTCAAAGGCTTCTGATTTGTGCTTAAGAAATGTGACCCAAACCATTCTAGTATAATCATCTACAAAAAGCATAAAGTATTTTTCACCATTAATAGACCTTGTTCTAGTTGGTCCACATAAATCAATATGCACAAGCTGTAAAGGTTTTGAAGAAGAATGTTCTTTTGTCTTGAAGCTGATTTTAGTTTGTTTACCACTTAAGCATTCTTTGCACACAGAATTTTCTGGCTTGTTAAGAATTGGTAAACCTCTAACATTCTGATTCTTACTGATTCTAACCAGATTTTCAAAGTTTATGTGTCCTAATCTTTTATGCCATAACCAGCTCTCTTCAATTTGGCCCATTAGACACATACCTTGAATATTGTCATTGCAAGATGAGTCAAGGAAGATTGTACACATTTCCTTTTGTCCTCCTTCCAGCTGCAACAACCTTTCCAAGCTTGTTCTTAATCTCACATCCCTGCAAATTAAAAAGAACATGATAACCACTATCACAGATTTGACTAACACTTAGAAGATTGTGCTCGAGACCTTCCACATAGTACACATTATAGATAGGAGTGTCTTCATTCAGAAGAAGTGAACCTCTACCTTTAATTTGAATACCAGAGTTATCACCAAACTTAACATATCCACCTACATAATCTTCAAGTTTTATGAACTTGTCCTTGTCGCCAGTCATATGGTTAGAACATCCACTGTCCAGGACCCACAAGTCTTTTTTCTTGGAATGAAAAGCAGTTTGAACCAACATAGTTTGTTCAATGTTGTTGACAGTCTTAGGTTTCCAAACCTTTTTAATTTTTTGTTGTTTAGATTGTAGATCAGTTATGCACTGTTTGACAGAATGTCCTAAAGTATTGCATTTAAAACATCTGATCTGTCTAACAAAACCATAGTGTTTCCTAAGACCAAACCTGGGTATTCTAGAATTCATAAGCCTACAAGTGCTCACCTTATGACCAAATTTGTTGTAGAAAAAGCAATAACCATAGAAAAAAGAATTGACATTGTATGAAGGTCTATTACCTTTAAAAAACTTAGCATGATCTTTACCAAATTCTGAGTGATTTGAACCTGAATTTTTTACTTCAGAAGAGGGGTTTTGTTTTGCTTGTCAGTTGAGCATTCACCCTTTTCAAAACCAACACCAGTTTTATCTTTATACACCTTTTGTTTGTTGAGCATCTCATTCAGTTTTAGAGTGCTTTCATATTTTTCAATTTCCTTCCTAAGAAGGACTACTTCTTGTTCCAGTTTTTGAATTTCATGATCTTTGCAGCTTACAGTCTCTCTAAGAAAAACTTCAGCTCTTTTAGCTTCTTCAAACTAAGTTTTTAGAGAGATCAATTCTTGATCTGGTTTATGTTCTTGAGTAAGAACTTGTTTATTGAGTTTTCTAACCTCTTGAAGAGCACATTTTAGCTCACTTTCAAGATCTACTTCACCTTCTTCAGTGTCAAAGGTGTTAGAATCATTTTGCTGAGTAAATTCAGCCATGAACAAAGTTTTGACTTCATCAGCTGATGAGTCTTCAAACTCAATATCAGATTCATCCTTACTAAACAGACTTTTCTTCTTTTTAAAATTGAAGTTTCGTTTAGGTTTGAAAGCCTTCTTCTTAGGTTGTATTTCAGTTGTCTCGTTGTCATAGATTTGATCATCATAGGGACACTTTGTAGCAAAGTGACCTATTTTTCCATAGTTAAAACATTTAAAGGGAAGTTTTCCCTTATATTTTCCTGATCCCTTTTTAAATCTTCTAACAAAATGAGATTCTTTAGAATCGACAACTCTGATTCGCTAACATCGACTTTTTCTTTCTTTTCAGAGTTAAAGGCAGTTTCTTTTCCTGTTGAATTGTTTTTGCTAGTTCTCATTTCATAGGCAGTAAGTATTCCTTGCAGGCTATCTAAGGTAAGCTTATCAAAGTGTTTCTTTTCTTCTAGGGCTGAAACCTTAGATTCAAATTTAGATGGTAAGGACCTAACAAATTTTGTGACCACATCAAATTCATTAACCTCTTGACCTAGACCTTTCATTCCATTGACAACTTCATCAACTCTTAGGAAATATTCAACCACTTTCTCATCATCCTTCATTTTCAACTCCTCAAACTAATGTTTGAGAGTAATGATTTTTGACAGTTTGACTTTCTCATTCCCTTGATATATAGTTTCAAGTTTTTCCCAGATTCCATGAGCAGATTTGCAATGCATGATTTTAATGAACACATCTTTAGTTAATCCACACAAGATGGAATGCTTAGCTCTGGCATTTGTTTCATACTTCTTTTTCTCAACAGCATCAGTGGGAATAGTGGCTGGTACATTGTAATCTTCTAAAACAATGCTCCAAACATCAACATCAAAAGAAACAAGAAAATATTCCATTCTTATTCTCTAGAACACATAATCTATTCCATCAAATAACGGAGCTCTAGTTACAGAGGCACCTTCTTGAGAATGTGCCATTAAAAACAAACTCCAAGACCAAGATCAATCTAAGGTAATTAAACCAATCAGAGGACCTTATGCTCTGATACCAATTATTGGAGTTAAAATGACACTGAGAGGAGGGGGTGAATTAGTGTCTTAATAGATTTGACCAATTTTTCAAAAAATTCAAAACATATCACAGATTTGTTCTCAATATTACTCTGATTAATGCATTCATGAGTTGAATGTAATCATTCATAAAAAGAATTGAGAAAAGTAATAACTCAACAGTGAACAGAAACAACAACAGCATAGTAAAACATAAAGAACACAGAAGAACAAAGAGGCACAATATTTTTCCGAGTGGAAAACCCTCCTGGGGTATAAAAACCACTCCCTAAATGCCTTCCTGGCTTAATCTTATAATCAACTGGTCACAATGCCTTATAGGCTGATTTTTGAGCACCCACTCAAGGAGCACCAACCCCTCATTTAGAGATATCTATCTCAAGGAGTACCAACCCCTCAAATTATGTTTTGAACAATAATAATGATTCAGAGGGTTTCTCTATTTTCAGTTAAGCACATATCTCTCTGTTTTCTCATCTACAAAATACCTTAAAGATTCAATAACTAAATCCCTAAAATACCTCATAGAGAAGAAACTCATAATCTTTGCATCTTGTTATATAGATTCTTATTGCAAAGTTTTATCCATATATTTTATACAGCCAAGGAATGATAATCTCATAATTACATCAGCAGTCGAACAGAAAACTAAGTTTTCTGCTTCTATATATACATCTTGATTTACATGCCAGATTGGTAACTATCTTCAGGAGTAGCAGCAGAACAACCAACCCAACTAAGAGCCATTCTCAACAAATATAAAACATGTGAGATCATTTCTCTGCATAAAACACAAAAACTACCCACCACAGAAAATCATAACATCTAATGTATGAAAGACTCAGTCAGGGCATCATTTGTCATAGAGATGCAGAGAGCAGTTAAAGAAAATATTGTGATAATAAGTTAATATGCGTAGTATGAAATGCATAAATAAAAATACTAGACAGATCTGTAACTCCCATGGCTCCATTATCCTCTGTCAAGCTTCCAGTTAGAAATGCACCAAATAAACCTTCCATAAACCTCTGTAAGAACCATTACAGTCAGCAACAACATAAACGTAAACACTCACGATGGCGGTCAGGCTAGGGTTTGATACCTAGCCAAAAAGAATAAGCTCAAAAAGTTTTCCCTAAACTTTTTTATTTCCATCGATGACACGTTATGCCGAAGGCAACTTTAACGTTGCTAGACATTCATTTCGCTTTCGCTGTGACACATCAGATTTGGAGAGAAGACATATCGAATACAACATGCTATGCCGATGGTCTTCCTTAGTATATCATTCTTTCGCTGAAACAAAAGGAAACTTCTTACCGAGATGCCCTTTAGTTTCATTCACAATCATTGTAACATACAACCTTCGGGGAGACCTCTTGGAGAAAAATCTTTGAAATACCGAAAAACTTTATTCACTGAGTCACCGAGACAAGATAGATCCTATGCTGATAGAGTTCTTTTGTGTTCCATCGGTGAGACCGAAGGTCACTCATCAAGATTTCTCGCTGAAAACCCTATCTCTTGTCGAAGAGATTGCCTTCATGTTTTCGGTCGGTGTAACAAGTCGAATTCGCCAAGACCATATAATGAGGCCACAACTTTTTCCGATAGACTTCCCCATGCGCTAGTCGGTGAGACCAAGTGAAATCACCAAGACCTCAGCCCGATACCGCTCAGTTTGGCCGAAGTTCTCTCAAAGAGTAGTTCGGTGAGACTCCTCCCAAAGAATAGATAAAAATTTTTGAGCACGAGTCGGTAAGACAAGAAAGACTCACTATGACATTACCCTGAGGATGATTTCCTTTGTCGATATGCTCATTCTGAAGTGGGTCGGTAAGACATAACATGTTCGATGAAACATTATACCGAAGACCTCTGTCTCATGTCGATAAATATTTTTCTTCTGTCACCAAGACCATGAACAATGTCACGTCGAAAGCTGTCAGAATGTTAAATTCAATTGACATAACATCAGAAATGTCTTGCCGATAGGCAACTCAGACATTTCAAAGTGGATTGGGGAGACCCTACCATACTCATGCCGATATGTGTAAGCCCGAGTGAGAAACAACCAATACCTGTGATATGCAAAAAGAACCATCCTGACAAAGAAACCATCTTCCAAACTCTATCAGTCAAAGAGATAGCATTCATAACTTGAACCAAAATTCTCATCACCATGAAATTAAAGCATAATAAATAACTTTCTGTAATAGCCAAGAGACATCAAAGAAGTGCCATTATAAATCATAAGGATCAGAGATTTTGTCATCAAGGACAAACCATAAACACAACTGAGATCCAACATAGTTGATAGAAGAAGGTGATGGTCCTGAAGGGACTCTTCTGGATAAGTTGATGATGATTAAGTTTGAGACTCATTGGGCCAAAAAAGATGTTAGCCAACTATGGGAAACTGTTGTTGTAGTTGTAGGAGAATTTGAACAATCCAATTCAAGGTGGAATGGGTTGATGGGCCTAATGAAGAGGTTTTGAAGATGATTTTTGATAACTATGATGAATTTCATGACTTTCCAAAGGAGATTGGAAAGTGAGAAGAGAATATTCTATTTTTTGAAAAAAGGATAAATTCACCAAATCAACTTCTCCCAGGCATCCCATTGACAGGCAGTTAACTCCAAATCATTTTTAACAGACCAAGAAAGTAGTGCCACTCCTCACACCAACATTTTTGACAAACTAAAGACTCTAGTTCAATTGGAAGCATCCCTATAATTGTGGATCTAGGTGCCTATTTTATGGATCATGATTTTTGAAAGGATATTACAGTTTTTTATTTCTTTCTACAAGTTTAGAAACTCTCCTCATTGTAAAGGTCAGAAAATTGAAGAAAAATTTGTAGCCTAAGATATTTTGAAGATTTTATGCAAACAGTAAATTTTTTACAACTTCTATGCAATTAGTTAAATTTTAGAGATTTCTTAGTTTAAAGATGATGTTTATGGATAATGGTTTTCTGTGTGCCAATGGATCTTTTTGCACATAAATTTTTCTTATTTTTTGAAAATCAATAGAAGAGGTTGAACTTAAAACCATTTGTTGCATTATCTATGAATGTAATTTTCTTTTTTTTTGTTGACTTGCAAAGTTCTGTGATGAGTTAATAATGTTATTAAATTAATTCTAGAGAAAATTAATTAGAAGTATGTTTATTAAATCTGCATTCTGAATGGGTATAATTGCATAAATATTTGTGAGTTATTTCATTCATCTGTTTTAGACTTTACAAAAATGCTTGTTAAAAAAATTGCATGTTTGAATTTGGGAAAAATATTTTTTCACGTTTTATTGTTCCAAGAACTATTTTCCATATTTTCTATTTATTTAAAAATCATTGTTAGAATGTATTGAAAGAATCAGTTTGTTACCCTTTTTACCAGCAAAGGCCCCTTGAATATTATAGTCATGTTGGAAATTGGGTGAAACAATATAGTTGTGAACCAACTACCAAGACCTTGGAGGATAGGTGATTTGATATTAGCTATCTTTTTTAGGAGAAGTAGGATAGAAATATTTTGCTTAATGTTTGTTGTGTTATTTTGACCATCAACATGTATAAAGGTCTTGGGTATGGCTTGCATAAAAATATGACCCCTTTTGTTGAGGATACTTCTAGCGAGGAAGTTGTAGCTTCTCCTTGGTATAATCTATTTGGTAACAATAACATCAAATACTTGCCCATGTGTATAATAGACCTATTTGAAAATGCTTCTATATACACTATCATGACCACATCATTCACCTCCCCTATCAAAATTAATGGCCTCAAACTCATCTATCCCTAACTCATAGATTGGGACCAACACCAAGCACCAATTCTTGATTTGTTCAAAAATGATGAAGCTATCATTGAATTCATTGGACTATGAGATGGTATACCTTTGGGAGACCATAAATTATGGTTTTACATAGAACTTGACACTCAAGCATACTATGGCGACATGATTGAATCCTTTAGTCACAAAATGACAACTGTAAAAATTAAAACAAGACCCCCTAGTGAAAACCACAAAGTGGTACTTTCAGATCAAGAAAAACTAAAAAGAAAGGATCTATCCAAAGGTGAAAACCTCTTAGGAGTGCTTGAGGATGAAGGATTCAATCTCCCCGATATTTCTATAGATAATGAAAAGTTAGCAGTCATTATTGAAGATACATAACTAGTCAATGCCAAAACAACTAATCAACCTCAAAAAACATATTATCCTACATCCCTAGATGATGAAGAACAACATAACTTGGAAAAATTCTTGAAGGAGAGAAAGGTCAATTTCATTTGGTCTTATTTAGATATGTAAGGTCTTGATACATCATTAGTGTTACATCATTTGAAAGTGCATCTAAATGCTAAAATAGTAAAACAAAAGCTCAAGAAAATGCATCCTCGGATAGCACTTCTAGTCAAGATAGAACTGCAAAAGTTGCTAAACATGGGCTTCTTTAGAACTATATACTATCCTAAGTGGGTTTAAAACTTGGTACCAATGCTAAAACCCATTGGGGGCATCAGGATATGCACATACTTCTAAGGCTTGAACAAGGCATGTCCCAAAGATTATTTTCCATTACCCAACATTGACATCATAGTGGATTTCATAGTCAAGCATGAGATGCTATCTCTCATGGATAGGTTTTCAGGATACAATCATATAAGGATAGCATCAAAGGATCAACATATGACAACATTTTCATTCCCATGGGGATCCTACTATTGGAACATCATGCCCTTTAGCCTCAAAAATGTTGGAGCAACATATCAAAGAGAAATGACCATAATTTTCCATGATATGTTTTAAAAAATTCTAGAATATTTTTTGGATGACATACTAGCAAAATTTGTAATAAGAAAAGAACATCTTGAGGTACTGGCTCAAATAATTAATAGAATATAAAAATATTAGGTAAGGCTTAATCCGAAGAAATGTTTCTTTGGAGTCACTTCAGGTAAACTTTTGGGATACATAGTATTGTTATCACCTAAGTACGCACCCTTGCTAAGTTGTTGAACTTAGCTTACTAGTGAAACATGGAATCCTTTCTAGGTTTTTGAGTCACCTATGAAAGAAAAGAATCTCCAAAGAGGGTTGGTTCCCTTGGTACTCACCTATCCTAACCTAATCTATTGTTGTTACTAATAAAGAAGGATAAAAGTATGACATGAATTGAATCTACCTATGTGGGTGATGCACCAAAAATAATTTGCTTAGAATTTAGACTACTATTTCCTCACATGATTCATCAACATTTCAATTGTTTGTGCACAAAATTAGTGTTTTAAATATCTATGTATCGGTGTTTTATTGAAAGGTGTATGTTTTCTATAGTTTTAGATGGAAGAAAGTATGATTTTCTTCACAACTAACATTTGATTGAACTATGACACAAGCAATAACCTACACAAATATACCTTTTCTGCTTTGAAAATGATAGAAATAAGATATTCATTTGAGGATTCCAACATGAAAATCACAAAAAATGATATCAATTACCTCATATACATAATAGGAACATAACTTTTGAAGGCCCAAAATTCTCAAATTTTATTGATAATAAGGTGTTTATAGCCATACATAGTTTGAAATATGTATCTCCTCTTGAAAATGTTTTGAAAATAAAGTATTACAATGTTTGTCTTCAGTTTAGAAACTAAAAATATAAGTTTACAATACACCAAAAGGACATAAATAAACTTTTCAAGTTTACAATACAACTCTAAAAGGTGAAAGAATTGACTTCTAACTTCCCATAGGTGTACTATTTCTCTATCCCAACATGGGAGAGAATATATGAAACATTACAAATAATTAATAACTCTTCCTTCTCTTATGCTAACTTCTTTGACTCCATCTTTGGCATTGAAAAAGGTATCCTCTTTGTTTAACTATTGGAAAATCCTTTAGGTGGCATTGGATAAAAGGATCTTGACCATTTAGACCTTTTCAACCTGCTTTGGAAACTATTAAAAAGACTCCTATATGCTTGCCAACTACTCTCTAGAGGTCACCCAAACTATCCCCTATATCTTCTCAATTGTTCATCATGCTACCATAATTATCATAAATCTGGCATTCACACCTTCTCAACTCATTTGCAAGATAATAGGGAATGAGTTTTTAGTGAGCTTGAACTAAGATAGGTTTCTTTGAGAGGCCTGAGAGGAAGAGTTTGACTAGGTCTAGGACTTCAAATCTGCATTAGAGATCATCCTGTCGTGCTTTCAAAACCCACTTGCTCTAATTTTTTGTATGGTGTTACCATGCCACTTAGAGATTTTCCTTGGTTGTCATACTTGTCAACTATAATTAGCCTTTAAATTACCCTTTGATCACTGTCTTGAAGACAACCACTTAACACTCCCTATGAGTTTTCATCGAGGTTTCTACTCACTATCATTTCTAACTCTCATCTTTAGAAAAAGAAACTATGAAAAAATCTTCAAGTCTTTCATAACAATTGACCACGGTAGTGAGTTGTGTATAGTCTACATGATGGACCTGTTATTTTAATCAATTTCAAAATATTCAATTTCCTTGATGAGTGTACTCATCCTTTCATATTTGTCTTTTCCTCCTATGATCACTTTGCAGTTCCTTTTCAAACCAAATGATAATGCCCATGCATTCCCTCTTAACTTGCTACACTTAATTTTACTGCACTATCACCAGTCGGCTGGATGTTGTGAATCACCTCCCAAACTACTATACTCTTCTCTCAAACTTGTTGCACTTCCTTTTACTGCACTATCACCAGTCAAGCCTATTGGTTCATGTTTTAAAATATTTGAACAAGACTGAATTTCTATGGATGATAGTTTCTCATCAACATAATCAATGGGAAAGTCTATTATGCCAGTGTCTTTAGGTTCTAAAATAAAAAATAAACTTTAATTTGGTGTCATGAAAATTTTCTCCCCATCCTTCCAACCATGTTTCCCTTTAGGAACCCTACCAAAACCCAATAGAAAATCATAGTTATAGTAAGATTTAGACTCTTTGTCAAAGTAACAATATTCAGACAAATCATAGTCACAATACCACAATGGATAGGTATTCTCCACTACACCTTTATCAATCTATACATAGTTCACTTAGACCACTTTCCTCCTTGTGCTCATTATGGCATTATTTGAAATTTATTTCAACGTTCCATGCATTTGATCACTGGATACACATTCATGATCATTCTAGTGATTTTCCCCTCATTTTTGTGATATTGTTCTCCTTCACAAGGTGTATGACTGTCCTTTCATGTGCACAAATGTGAGATTATGACTATGTCCTTAACATCCTTTATGCCATTCTTCATTACCAATTTTATACTATTTTTTTTTTTTATAAAAGAGTACTTTCATGCTAAGGACTACCCTTTTGCAATATAAACCCATCTTGCTAATGGTTGTCCTCACTATTTTACAAAATTATTAATCTTAGAAGTAATCAAGTCAATTGAGGTATCCCATCCTATGTGGGAAGTGTATCCTCACTTATATCTCTTACTTGTGATGGGAAATATCTCACTGGAAACATACTAAGTAGTCTAGGGAGTCTCTCCTCTTTGACACACCTTGATCTCTCTAACAATCAACTTGTGGGTAACTGTGTCCTTCAACTCCATGACTGTAGCTACCCTTTTTTGATGAAACTTCCCTTTGAATGATTATTCCTTTGAGGTGTCATTTATTCCCTTCCAAAAGGTTTATCATAATGTAGAATTTCCCTTTTATCTAATGTTATCTTTGATTTGTCTTTACACCCAACTACCATATGCTATTATTATCACTATCAAGAATAATTTTCCTTTTCCTAGCTCTAGCTTTCATGTTAATGCATATTCCCCAAAATTTGTGGACTCCTCTAAAAAGTAATAATGTTGTGTTGCACTTCACCTTTGGCTTCCTTGATTCATTTACCTGATCCATTTGTTATGATATGTGCAATATCTTAAGCCCCTATATCAAGTTCACACACAACCTAATGCAACACTTCCTTGTGGTCATAGATTGCATTATATCCATTACATGAGTCACCTCTTTAAAAAACTTGACTTAATCACATGCTCTCATAAACCAAACATGCATGTATTCAAGTTTCCCTCACACTCTCTTGCTTCTTCAACTGTCAAGGCCATATTCTCTTAGAATGTCACTACCCCCCAAACCTTAGTACTTGGATGGTTATCATCTCTCATCTATAAAATCTTGGGCCTACAATCTCTTAACTTTTGATTCCATTAGGTGTCCTCATGTTTGAAATATTTGGACTATCACTACCCTTATATGATTGTCCCTTCTAGATGTTGTGTGACTATCATTGTTACTTGTATTCATGGAATGTTCACTGTGAAAATTTTGATGCCTATTATTGCATCTTCCCTTAAACCTTGGAAACCATTGTCATGACTATCACTATGTAACCATCCCTTAATGATGACTATGACTATGTAATTTTATTAAATGTGACCTTAACCCTTATCTATGCACTTGAAAAAGGTTGTCTTATCTTGGAAAATACTATCCTCTTCATGATGCATACCACTGTCCTCTAGCATATAATTTTGGAGCAGTATGAGATCTTCTAATGAATGTTTTACCTCAGGCTCAAGCCTATAATTTTTTCCTTTCACTAATAACCATCTCAAAGACCCATGAAAAGTTGAAAGATTTTATTGCTATATGCAATTCCCTAAAACCCTATTCTCCTCTTCAAAACATTACCCTCCTATGTTTGTTACCATGCTTATTTAAGGTAGGAAATAAAGCTATTGTTTAACCCAAATAGAAAACTTTTTTTCTATTATTCTCATTCCATAAATGGGTCATTATATTATTTTTTCTAGACCACTGTGAATGTTGTATGTGAGATCTAATCACTACCCTATTATTGTCTATGGTTTAAGAATGTTAAGGCTTTTTTCATATAAGGAAAAGATTATTTACAACTATCATGAAGCAGTGGAAGCACATATTCTAGGTTTTGAGAATATATATTATAAGCAAATAATTTTTCATTTCTACACAAGGAATGCACCTCGAAAGGTAAGGACATTGGTCATATATGAAAAAAACTCTCCCTAGAGATACCTCCCACATGGAATGATCTACTACAAAACTTAAAAAAGTCTTCCACTTTCCCTGCACCACGCCAAGTTTTCCTCCCTTAGCAACATGGTGGATCACAAGAAAAACAAGTTCTATATTTCTTACTATGTCATCAACTAGAAAAGTCCTCCAATGTGCCCATTTCTTTCCCTAAACTTCTAGAACATGGGAAATCTTCATTTTGCAAACTATAACATGGATTGAATACACAAAAGGGAGTTGGTCTTGCACCATGCATGAAACCTTCATTCAATTCAACCAACTAAAGACCTAGAAACTCTCCTCATATGTGGTTCAAGCAAAAAAAATAAAAAAATGTCTTCCTTGGCGCCCAAAAGAAATTCTTTTATTTCTTTTACTTTCCATTTTTCTTTTTTATAAAAATTTAACAATATCTTCAAAAATGTGTTAAAAAAAGTGTCAACAAGTATCACAAAGAGGAATCAAAGTGGACCCTGCTAAAGCAAAAGTGATCATGGAGATGCCTCTGCCTAAAACACTCAAGCAACTTTGAAGTCTACAAGGAAAGTTACAATCTATTAAGAGATTTATTGCACAACTATCAATAAATTCCACCCATTTACACATCTTCTCCATAAATGTATAACCTTCAAATGGGACAATAAGTACTAATAGGACTTCCAACAATTGAAGGACTATCTTGCATTGCCACTAGTATTAAAGGTACCAGTCATGGAAAAACCTTTGATATTTTACATTTCAACAACATTAGGAACACTAGGTGCTCTCCTTGGACAACATGATGATTCAAGAAAAGAAAGAGCTATCTACTACATTAGTAGAACCCTAGCCGAATATGAGCTTAATTATACCCATATTGAATGAGCTTGTCTAGTAGTAGTTTTTGCTTCCCAAAAACTACAATATTACATGCTTAGTCATCAAATTAAGCTTATCTCTAAAGTTGATCCACTACAGTACTTGTTATAAAAAGTAACTCTTACAGGTCATATGGCTAAGTGGGTTATGATCCTAAGTGAGTTTGACATTGAGTATGTAGATTGAAAGGAAATTAAAGAGTAGGTCATTGAAGATTAGTTAGTAGAAGCACCTATATATGCTAAAAACCCTTTGGTATCTAAATTCCTAGATGAAGTAGTGTTTACCATAAAATCAATAAATCAATGGAAGTTGTATTTTGATGGTTCCCATACACAACATGGATTAGGATCATGGATTCTATTCATCACCCCTCAAGGTGATTGCATTCCAAAATCCTATAGGCTCCCTTTTTCATACACTAATACCTAAGTAAAAAGCACTCATAATGGGATTAAGAATGGATATTCAGTGGAAAATCAAAGAACTCTAGGTCTATGGTGACTCCCAACTAGTGTTAAGGAAAGTTAATGGTGACTATCAAACCAAAGATGATAAATTGATGTCATATAAAAGAATGGTTGACGACTTCAAATAATACTTCATCATCATTACTTTTGAGTAGATTCCAAGGGTAAAAAAAAAAAATTGTTATAACAACCATCATATCTCTACTAGATATACTGCACAACATCCATAAGTGTGAATTTATTATGAAGTAACTTCTCATAATAGCATTCAAGTTTCTCAAATTAGAATTTGTGTGTGAAGTTGTTGGTCTCAATTACCCATGGTACCATGACATTTACCTTATCTTCATGATGGTATTATTCCACCTAACCTTAGATATTAAACTTTATTTCAAAGTTGAAAAAGATCAAATCTTGATTGTGGTTGTATATGTTGATGATATAATATTTGGAAGCAATGAAGCTATGCATAGGAAATTTGCAGAAGAGATGTAGAAAGAGTTTGAGATGTATATGATTAGGGAGATGAATTTCTTACTTGGGATGCAAATCAATCAGATAGAGAAAGGTATATTCATTTCAAAATCAAAGTATGTCAAGGAAATATTGAAGAACAGAGGAATGGAAGATTATAAATGGGTATGTACTTCTATGTTTACTAGTTGCAAGCTAAGTAAGAATGATGAATCTCCTAAGGTTGATCAGATAAATTATAGGTTAGTGATTGGAGGACTACTATATCTAACTGCTACTAGATTGAATATCATGCATGCAATTTATCTTGTGGCTAGATTTCAATAAGATCTTAGAGAATCACATGTAGCAGCAAGAAAGAGGATATTTAGATACTTGAAAGGAAATTCAAAACATGGCCTATGGTATCCAAATGATATTGATTTCTCTCTGAGTGCTTATACATATACTAATTGGGAAGGTTGTGTTGATGATAGGAAAATTACAAGTCGTGGTACATTCTTTCTTGGATGTAGATTGGTGTCTTGGCTAATCAAGAAGCAAGATTCAATATCTTTATCTACTACAAAGGAAAAATAAATTGCAACAACATCTTGTTGCACATAGGTGTTGTGGATGAGGAAAACCTTGAAGTATATCAAAGTTGTATATGATGAAAAAATTTCTATCTTCTATGACAATACAAGATCTATTAACATTTCAAAGAATTTGGTGAGGCACTCAAGGATAAAAACATATCTCAATCCGGTATCACTTTTTGAGAGAGAAGGTTGCGGAGAATGAAGTGAAGCTTGAGTATACACCTACAAAGGATTAGGTTGTTGATATATTCGCTAAGGGTCTTCCTAAGGATAATTTTGAGTATCTCTGAGAGAATTTAGGGGTTATTACCACTTCTTCATTGAACTAGATGCATAAGGATACACATTATTCCATTGGATTTCAAGATTCATTCTTTGTTTTGGACTAATGTTGGAGGCTACCTCTCATGGCGAGTAGGTAGTGGATGTGCTAGTTGTTTCAATCAAGGGGAGTAAGTATTGGTGTAGGTTTGTGTTTTCCTTTTTTAGATGTGTCAAAGGATATGTGGAGCAATTGTTGGTTGATACAGTGTGTTGTGTGCTCCTAAGGGGGAATATGCAGAGTAGTAAAAGGAAAAGGTTGTTGTAGAGCAAATGTTTTCCCTTATAGGTATTTCCCTTGGGGAGAGAGAAAGTATGTATGTTTGATTTTAAAGTGGGTAAGGGATGCAAATATGTTTCCCTTTTCCATTGATGTCAAATGGTGAGAGAGGAAGCAATGTGAAAAAGGATTAGATTGAGAAAGGGGGAGAGAGAGAATAATGTGAAAAAGAAGATAAGGGAGAGAAAGTAAAAGAGAGTTAAAGTTGATATGGAGCAGTATGTTGGTGATCAAAGTTGTTTGTTGTTGTTGTTGATGGTTGTTCACATCATGTGTTTCCATCAATGACAAAGGGGGAGAATGTTGCAAGTATGAGTAGTTGATGTTATTGATGTCAAAAGACTTATGTTTGTGTTGTCATTAATGTCAACTGGTGATGGTTGAGAAGTTGTGATGTTTTTGATTAGTTTCATTATGTTGTCATTAGTAAGTTCTATTGGTGTCAACCTCTAGTGTTGCTTTGATAAGATTCTATTTGTAGATATTGTTTAGTTGAGTTGTGTTGCACTTGGTTCAGTAATGATGATAAATTTTTGAAAATGATGAGAATGTGTCTCTAGTGCTTGGTTTCCAAGTGCTTTTGAGAAAATTTGAATAAAAGAGGAAACAATGTGTTGTATAGGTGTTTTGGTATAAATAGTGGTGTTTTGGTTTTTCTATTCATTTCTTCTATCTTGAAAATATGCTTGTGTGATTTGGATATGTTTTTCAAAGGAATAAATATAGATGTTATATCCAAAATTTCTTAGTTTGGATGATTGTGCAGAAGAAGTTGTGTTCACCAGTGTGTGAACTATGTTGCAGTGTTGTCTAAGAGAAATGGTTTTGCTCCACATTTCTTCGCAGTTTGGTTTTTGGTCTTGTAGTCCTAGAAGTGTTATTATAAGGTTCATATCTACCTTTAGTTGATTTTTTTTGTGTTTTGGTGCTCTACAAGGTGGTTTCTTGAGTTACAGTGTATGGAAGGTTGTTTGAGTGTACTAGGTGTGTACATTCTTTAGGTGAGAGTTGTTGTGAAGGAATTTGTTGGATTTTAGAGTGTTTATGGAATATTCTAGATTATGTTCAAGTGTTATGTGTGGTCTACGAGTCATATTTGGATTTGGGAAGCATGTATTTAAATTTTAATGGTTTTTACATAGGTTCGACTGGCCTTGGGTGTTTACACTAACTGTGGATTTGCTTCAGTGTTCCTGAAGTGTGGCATGGTGTGTATGAATGAATTTATGTCCACGATAAGGTGTGATGTGGTCAACCTTCATTCCTTTCCACCATGATAATTTCTTGGTGTTGACCTAATTTGAATTTGCATGATTGAGGTACATAGCCAACATTGGAGAATTTTTTCAAGGTTGAAGAAGGTATAAATAAGTGTCGTGTTGATGGAAGATTATGTGTAGAGTGTGTGATGTGAATTGCAAAGTCATGAAGTGCAAATTTTTGAAGTGTAGTGTGAGATTTAATGAGTTATAATATTAGAAGTAGTGAGCAAAAGGTGTCTACAATCTTCAAAAGGGCTACAAATGTGTTGGTGATATTGTGATGGAATTTTTGTTGCATTGAGATGGATTTCTCATTGTAACATCTTTCTTATGTTTTGTAATTTGGCAGTGATCCCTTCTTTCTTTTGGGAAGTGATCCCTCTGGTAGTGAGAATATTGTATTTGATGCTGTAATTAAAGATATTGTGATATAATCCTCATCGTGGTTTTTCCCTTCTTGGGTTTTCCATGTAAATCTAGTGTTCTATTGTGCATGGTGTTGGTGTGTTTTAGTTTTTGTTATTTGATTTCATGCTAAATCATTCTAACAGATTAAGGGTTAATTAAGTTATTGTGGATCTAAATTTTAATGACGGTTTTGATGATTTAATGTACAAATAATTCACCCCCCCTCTCATTTGTCTTGTGAATTCAACATGCTGCCCTAGTTCTTCATACCTTGGTATATTGTGTCTACTTACTATATTAAAATAAGGATTTCTCTACATTATTTAACATAATCTAAAAGCAAAAGAAAAATCATCTATCCTATCTCATCAAATATCCAATAAAATCTTGAAATCCATCAAATAGTCATAGATTTATTGGTACTTGATCAACAAACATAATATCATTCTATACTATTCTATCTAATCATACATTCTTCTAATACTAACATTTCTATCCAAGTATCATGACATACACAAAAATATGCATCACATCCTACATTCAAAAATCATCAGCATCATCATCATATCATGAAGGCATGAAATATCATAACTATACATCCATATATCATGTCCATCCATGCAAACGTAATATCATAGCCACATCAAAAAGGATCATCTCATCTCATATATCATCAAAAAATGAATGTCATGGTATAAAACATCTGATACATCGAATGTATGATACAAACCATCTAATACATTGAACATATGATAGAAGATATGTACATAAAAATAAATGTACAAGAGGCTACCCATTGTTGATGAATGTATATACATAATAATCCTATCTACATCATGAATCTATACATAAAAAATATGAATACAAAGACATATAAATGCTCTACATCAAACTCCCCCTCTCCTCTCGATCAGGAGGAGGTTGGGGAGGACCCATCTACTAAGGTGGACCTTGTGGGTGTTGGACCTAACCTTGATACCCCATGAGGATGTGGAACCTAAACATATGAGTGGACTTTAGAAGGTCAACCAACTGATCCTTCATTTGAACCATTAGGACTTATTGCACTCCTTTGAGAGAATCTAGGTTCTGGTCTATGTGTAGGAACTACTATATCATACAAAGTCCTATTATAGGTGGCCTCACTCTAAAGAGACCTAATAGATTGAATATTTTGAGCCAAGGGAATAACCTATCCCTTCCTAATAGTCTCTAACTAATTTCAACGTCCTCTCTCCTAGTCTCTCTTAGCTATCATTTGAGCTAGCTATGCCTCCAACTACTAGTAGTGAGAGATCTCTACATCCCACTCTATAGTGTGTTGGTTCAACTAAAATTTAAGGCTATCCCACTCTTGGTGGTAGCCATCATGCTCTCTCTATTCCTCATTGTGCTCTAACAGAGCAACATGAAGCCTCTAATCATTAGGCCCCCCATCTCTTGGGCCTCCTACTATTTTTATCATTGTGACAACACCAATGACAAGACCCTACCCTTGTCCTTTATCCTTTTTAACTAGGATCTCTGCCTCAACCCTATGTCTTTGCTAATGAGCTCTACCTATCTCATGCTCACAATGCTTCCTACCTCCAACAACACCCCCATTTGGATTTGTAAACATAAAAGGTCTTTGTGGAACCCTCCGTGTGTCATAGGCTAGAGTAGTGCCCGTATCTTCCTATCCATCAATCCAAATCCATTGAACCTAGTCCAATTGATCAAACTTTGATATCATTGTCTATGGAAAGGGAATCAACCCCCAATATGCTATCTCTTGAACAATTTGAGCAAAAAATATTTGATAGTCATTCGTGGGAACATCTTGCTGCTCCCCATACAACCTCTAGAATTAATCAAGAAGATATCTCTCAAGGATATGTTGAGTGTAGCCAATCAACCACCTAGTCTGCCTACAATAGGGTAAATACTCTCCAATGTCCTCCCATGTGTCCATCTAAAGCCATGGTCTCCATATGAACTCAATAATATCATCAAGGCTATGCCTCCAAAATGATAAGTCTCCCATCCTATGCTAGGTAAGCATGGTATGATATATGCAGGATATGGGGTAGCCTACCTCTTGCACTACCTCTCCAACTGGCCTAAGCACAACAATGTGCTCCCAAGCCTAGATTTATAATAAATTAACTTTGATAGACAAGTTGGTAGCAGAACTATACACCACCTAGTACATATCATGGTATAGGTGGGCCAAGATGCATGGGCCCATGTGAAGGAATATTCCTCTTCCATAATCCACTCAAGGACGAGTGGTACCATATGAAACTAAACCCCCTTGATCACTGATTGGACATGATCCGACTACAAACCAAACTAGCTACCATAATAATGGTGTCACTGACCAAGCCAATATACTAGCACAAATCAATTTGGTCATCATCAACCTCTATCTTGTCATCTCCCATGACCTACTCCAAGGCCTCCTCACCATGATCGACATCATAGACCACCCTCTTATCATGGATGGTCATTCATAGTATACGTCATACATCCTCCAATGCAATAGTCACTTCCCTAGTGGGTAGCAAGAATGAGGATGTCTCATATTTCCACCTATCAACTAATGTATTCATCAATGCCAAGTGATCCCTTATCTCTAGCATACATATGATATAGTATAATCCAACTACTACAAGAAACTCCACATCAAACTCTGTTAAACCCCCATCCGGTCTAAAACCTGTGGTCTTCGCTCTCATAGTAGGATTAGGTCTAGAATAGCCTACAAGCATAATTTCCACAATTTCAATTTGTCAAAAATTTGCAAAAGAATCTAAGTCTAAATGAGCCTAAAGCAAAAGCAATATTTTTCAAAAGAATCTATCTGTCATAGTCAAAACAAGCCTTTTTACAAAAGCATCACTTTACCAAAACAAATGTGATTATTTTTTCAAATGTGTCACAAAAGCATAGTTAAACATATTGCAAAATTTGCATATCTCGATGCATATGCAATAACGTGATGCTTTTAACAAAAGTGTCACATTGGGCTACATAAGCACCGCGTCGGGCTACATAAGAATTGTTGATAACATGAAACATTTTTTGACCTATATTTACTCCTACTTTTGGCTACCTAATACTATGTATATTTAATAAATAAGGGTTAGTCACATACTGGGGTGCCTACTTTGGCTAGTCATTGAAACTGATGGATTGTGTCTACGTGATGTGGGGCTCAACAATAGGTGCCATAGTGATCAAGTCTCTCAAAGGAGTGGGGAGGGAAAAATTGCTCAAAGCTCAAAATCTCTCAACTCAAAGTGTGCAAATGAGGCTAAAATGAAACCAAATGCATATATATGACCCCAAAAGCCTAAGTTTTTTCTTTCTAACTATACTTTTCAACATTGGTTATCCATCCTGATAAGTTTCTACCACCCCTAGCTTAATATTTTTCCCTCTTCTCTGCAGAACTAGTCTCATCATCCTGTTGTGATCTCGACTCGAAAATTATTTTTTCTGGTCGATCTCTCAAGGGAGTCCTTTGTCTTCTAGGGCACAATGGGGCATTAGGTGATTTTTTTTTTAATATTTCCAAGCAACATCGGGCCTTTGAAACAACGTAACAAGTACACTATCTCAAAGAGGGCCAAAATGTGGACACCTTAAATTGTCTAAGTGAATCACACATCTTGATTTCACCTTTAAACATCATTTTCCTCATTATCCCCTATTTCTTCAATTTTAATTAAATAATTTCTAATTATTTGATTAGATTCACTATTTTCCTCTATTGGTTGAATAATTAACATTATTCGATTAATTCATCATTTTCATCATTTCTCACTAATCCCCTTTGATTAAATATTTTTTAAGTAATTCAAATTTCCCTCTTTCCACCATGATTAAATAATTTCAATTATTTAGTTAATTCCAATTTTCTTTAATCCCACTTGATTAAATAATTTTCAATTATTTAATTAAAAATCCTAATTTCTTCTCATCCTCACAATCAAATAATTTTCTTAATTATTTAATTCCCTAATTTTTCTCCAACTTGAACAAAGCATAGTCCCTCTAAGAAGGAATATTCCCTTTTCAAAATATCTAAAACTCATATTCCCTTCAAAAAGAATATTCCATAATCCAAATTCAAATTTGAATAGATATTTTCCCTCCAAAATATCTTCAACCAATTTTCCATGACAATAGGGATATTTTGGGATCTCATGGAATTTCATCCCTTCATCTCCTCAATTTCCTTTCATCCATTGATCTTCAGATCCAATCTCCACCATTGATCAAAAATATTGAAATCTATAAAAAAACTCATTCATTCATAAAAATTATTCACAAATTTCATAAGCTTGGGCATTCATGAATTCTTTAGCAATATTGAGCATCCTTTTGTGAATCACATATTCAATTGAGCATTTGTAATCATGGATTATGAACAATTTGAGCAATGCACATCATGAATTGTCATTAATCCACAATGGGACTAAAGGTTTGCATGCTTTATTTGGTTTTTGTAAGAGAGGGGGACAAACCACGTTCAAGGCCCCAAGACACAAAAGGCCAAGAGCGGAAGGCTGCCCTAACTTACCTCAACTTAGCAAGATGTTGGGGAATGTGGGACAAGAATGATGAGGACTATAAAGTCCTTCAATCACCCTATAGACCCGAAATGCAAGATGGGGCTAGGCGAGCCGACTTTCAGGTTCAACACTATGCCTTAGGAAGCTCTTTTCCCAAGGACAAAAGCATGGTCCTGGGATGACATTGCGGCATGCTGGCGTCTCTCAAGTGTGCTGGAATTCGTATGACCAGAACACTAAAGAGACAAGTTCAAACCTAAGAAAACAAGCTAATGACCCAGCTAACTACTACTAAAGGGCCAAAATAACATGATTAAGTAAAAAAAATACTCTCTAATATGGTAAAGAAAAAAATTGAGAGTTAGGGTGGCAAGAAGGATCTCACAAAGAAACTCATTCACCTACTAGCTCCTCGAAAGCACGTTCACCTACACACAAAGAGGAGGAAAATGTTGGGTGGCTATATAGGGGCCTGTCTCAGTTAGACCCCTGTTTAGGTGTTTCCACCTCCATAGACAACCAAGAAAGCGAGATAAAGAGAATAATGTAATTGAAGAACACTAAAGCATTACAAAATAGTAAATGTGCTTACTCTACCAAGTAATAGAGAAGAGGAATGGGAATCTTACCACCTCCACCAAAGCACTCAAGGCTGATGGGGGAGAGATTGAGAGTACTTTAGCCTAGGTTGCAATGGTGTGGTCCCAAACTTGCTCTACTGAAGTGATGGAGTGAAGATATTGCTGCAATGGAGTACAAGAGTGCAGGAGAGTGTGAGTGAAGTGAGTTGAAAGATTAGATGATTTTCAATTGACTGTTTAGAGGATCAAATGCTTGTTGAAGGAGTGAATTTGAAGGAGAGAGTGAAGGAAATGACCATATTTAGGTCAGTCAGCCGAAGAGGGTGTTACAACTTGACCACCAATGAGAAGTGTAATGTCTCTGCTGGTTCACCAGCAGGAATCTGCCAGGGATGTAAGTGTGCTGCATAGACGTCTATGCGTCGCACATGCATCCCCAATAGAAATTCCCCCACCGACGCTCAAAACAGGCACCAAGTGGAATGAAAGCAACAAACTTAGGTGTAATTAATCCTTCGAACTTTGTTTTCTAACGTGGAAAAAGGAAAAAAGGGGAATTTGCATAAGGGGTGAAAATTCACTCTTATAGAGTTTTCCCCCACTTTAGTGAGTATGAGTACTGATGAGTGCTTTGGTAAAGTAGATCAAGGAGTAAGGTTAGGATTGTATACCTAAACCATCGAGGAAGTAGACCACGATCTGAAAAACCTAAAGGTATAGGACAAGCGAAGGACTTCTTAGCTTCTCAGAACTACGAAGTTGAAGAAAGAATGCATCTTACAGACCCGCAGACTTGCAAGGAGGCAACCCCCAAGATCTCTTGCATGAAGGAATCCCCATGAAGTAAGCACCTTATAGGACCATAGAATTGCAAGGTAGGTGTCCCCCAAGAACTCTCACATGGAGGATACCCGGAAAGCATCCCCCAAGATCTCTCATGTGGAGGAAGCAAGGAAAGCGCCCTACAAACTTGCAAACCTAAAGGGAAGGTATTCTCCAAGATATCTCACATGAAGAATACCCAAGGAAGTTCCCTACAAACCCAAAAAACTATAGAGAAGGTAACCCCCAAGATCTCTCACATGGAGGAAACCCAAGAAAGTTCCCTATAGACCTGCAGGGGAGCCACCACCAAGATCTCTCACATGGAGGAAGCTCAAAGGAAGTGCCCTACAAGCTCTCAATCCTACAAGGATGTATCTCTCAAGATCTCTCACATGCAGGAAACCTAGGAAAGTGGACTCTACAGAGTTAGGAAGCGGCCACATAGGAAAGTAAGCGGGCAGTCGTCCAGAGTGTTGAAAATTTGAAAGACTTTCAAAGGGGTCCCTTGGGGACCCATCATGAAGAGGGGGTCCACTCAAGGGATGCATAGTTTGAAAGAAGATGTTTTTCTTTCTCATATCAATCCATCATCAAGGGATCCTTTTGAAAGATGTTCACTTCATCAAGGAATTTGAAAGGAAGAATATGCCCCCATGTGAGGGGAAGATCAATGTTGTTCCCACTTCAGAGGAAGGTTTTTAAGTCCTTTCTTTACGAATCCAAGATGAAGGAAACATGTTCCATTAGGGTTCCAAGTTGAGAATGTGATTTTGAAGAAAGATTTGTGAAGATTTTCGAGAAAAGATTCATTAGCAACGAATGCATTTTCTGAAAAATTAGAATGTTGAAGAAAAGCATTGTCACACATGAGAGGGACAACTCAAGCAAAGAAGAGAGAAAGATAAAGAGAAAGAGAAAGAGAAAACACAAACAAAGGACACAAGGGGGTCTGGTTTAGCAGGGTTAGATTTTTCCATGCTCATATAAATAACAAGTAACCACATTGCAAGGAAAAAGATCATCAATCCCCAACTAGATCAGGAAGAATGCATAGAAAATAAAGTAAAAATAAAAAATTGGATCAACATGGAAGGGAAGCCTAAATTCCCCCAACGCTTTGCATTGTCCCCAATTTATTGAAAATCAAACACAAACATGGAAGAAAGATGATACGAATAGAGGAAGGTTTATGAAACAAAAACCATGCCTTTGTCCAAGAACCAATAGGGGTGACAAGGGTCATCTAGGCACACACAAAATGATCACGGGGGAACACATCACAAAATACACACACACACAAGATCAAGAAGAGGCCTCCTCCTAACACTGATCGACCAAGAGGTGGTCCACTTCCCACTCTAGATCATCATAGGGGGAAGGAGGATGAACCTGCAGTGGTAGAATATTAAGAGGAGGAGCATCTCACCCTCCCGGAACAAGGGCCAAGGAAGAAGGCCCTACAAGGTCTTCTTCACTGAGCTCTTGTGGAGCTAAGGTCATCAATTTTGCGAAGATCAATGACAAGGCCAAAACTTCACCCATAGAGTTAAACATGCACCCCATAGGAGCACCATGTTTAAATTCAATGGACATGGCATGTTGCGCCTAAGATTCACTGCTAGGATCGTCGAACAAGTTGGGAGTGGTGACGAACTCAAGGGAATTCGGGACTAGTTTTGTCACTAGGAAAAAACAAGTTAGCACGGGACCACCTTGCAAATAAGGTGGGCCCCTCTTACATCCTTTGTTACTAGAAGGGCCACCCTCAACCTTTTTCCTCATCGAAGGAGACAAACTCCCCATATATGAGGCTAGAGGTGCGGAGGAAGAGGAGGAAAGAACCACAATGGATACAATCAAGGTATTAATCATATCCATGAGCTTTGGGAAAGGATGGATATCCAGAATGAACATCAACAAAGGTGGCTCCATTGAAGGAGTGATGAACACCTATACCCCCTTGGGGTTAGGTGCATTCGCACTCGCAGCGGAAGCTGAAAGCAACGCAGGACTAGACTAAAGAGAGGTAGAAGGAAGGGAAGAGGACGACACTGTAGGTGGCCTTGAAGCAGGGGTGGTCATTTCTTCCTCCTTCCTTTGTGAGGTGGCTTGCTCATCCAAAAGAGCCTTTTGTCCACACTTGTGCTTGCACGCAAGGAAGTTTCTATGTCTCTGAGTTGGAGGTTAGAAGCTACAAAGGAGAAGGCTCCTGCTCAACCATAGGAACGTACACTATGGCCATCTTCGGCAAAGGAATGGGTTCTTGAATGGGATCAGGAGGAGTAGGTTGAGGAGCAACGAGGGGAGTCAGCTCAAGAGCCTTGTTAGTGGGCCTCTTCCCATTCACTACTTTAGGTGCATGAGTAATAGGAGGCCATGGATTGAATTCCCTTCGGGAACCATTTTTTATGCCATATAAGTAATACCATGGTCTGGGGTATTCGTTAGGGAGATCCAAGATCCTAAGCTTGGGCCTACGCCAAGGAGGTATCATCGGACTCAGTGGATAGCCGTCAGGCTGACTCATCAAGTACTCTTCCCAAGAAAGGGGAGAGGACGAGGTAGTTCAGGGAAAGGTAGCCTTATCTTTTCCTTTACGAGAAGGAGAGGGAGTTGGCACAGACTTCTCCTCTCTCTTCTAAGAAGGGGGAGAAGTTGGTACAACTTTCTCCTTCTCCTCTTGGGAGGAGGAGGCAATCGACTGTTGCATCAGAGGAAGGGTCATTTTTGGATGTCCCTTGCCCCCATTCTTATACTTTACATAATTCTTGTAAAGTAGGTTTGTTCTCGGAGGAAGCAAATTGACTGGGGAGGGCCAAAAGTGATCCAATGGATATCCACCATGGGACACTAGGGGCTGATATCCAGTGTCATGCACTACATGCATGACACTTTTTTGAGAAAATTTTAACCACTTGTGAACAAAAAAGGTGATTCTATTCATGGAAGCTAGCTAAGGTATGCCTAGATTTAGCCTGAACAGATCCAACTCTGGGATAACATCAAAAACTGTGTCAATAGCCCTAGGTCCAACTAGGATGAACAAGGTTATCGATTCATAAGGTTTAAGACACATACCATGTGAGTACCGATGGTAGATTTCATTTCTTCATATTCTTCCCTTTGTGATGAATTTAATACCAATGTTTCCTCTATGATGACATTCACACGGCTCGTGGGGTCTACCAAGACCCTCGTCACAATGTTACCATTGAGGTGAGCGGGAATGTAGAAGGGAGAGGGCTTATTGTTTAAGGGAAAGTCTTGTGATGTGAATGTTATGTCCAGAAAACTGAGTGTAGGTAGAGCAGAAGAAGTCACCATGACCATGTTAACATAGGCCTCGGGTTGAGTAACAAAATTAGTGGAATTGATAATCATGTTAGCAGAATGTGACGTAAATAGGTCTATATATATCCGCAATTCACTATTAGCTTTTGCCACTAATTTTTTAGCAT
This sequence comes from Sequoia sempervirens, assembly GCA_007258455.2. Classification (NCBI taxonomy): domain Eukaryota; kingdom Viridiplantae; phylum Streptophyta; class Pinopsida; order Cupressales; family Cupressaceae; genus Sequoia; species Sequoia sempervirens. The sequence continues at coordinate 48,816 of VDFB02031273.1, read as the reverse complement.
TTTGTTTACTCCCATCAAGATGAATAGTACCATCCTTGATGTGGTCCTATATCTCATGGTGTAGCCACATACAATGTTTAGTATCATGTCCATTAACTCGATGGTATTGACAATAAGTGTTCCCATCATACCAATTAGGGTAAGTCTCCTTAACAGGCTTAGGATTCAACAAGGTTACAATCTTATCCTTCAACAACTTTTGTAAGATGGAAGAATAAGATTCTAATAACTTCGTGAATTTTTTGTTACATTTGAGTCCATTGTCATTAGCAGTGGCTACTACATTTGTAACAGCCTTACCTTTCCCAGAGATTGATACGATGGATTTTCCCTCAGAGCAGGAGTGTGAGGAGGATCCCCTGAACTAAATGACTGTCTATTGGTATTCTCGTAAGGCTACACACAAGTGCACAAAACAAGGGTACTTCATAAGGGAGAACTTCTCTTTCCAAGGCCTTTGTAAGTTTCCTACGGATACCTTCTGTACATCAGAATCAGGCAACTGATATGAGATTTGTGAAAGAAGCACTTGATAGCGTGCTATAAAATTAGTAATCTTTTCACTATCTCCTTGTTTACATTAGATGAGATTTGAGAAGGTCATCTTCAGTCCAATATTATCTTGAAACTGTTGAAGGAATTTATTTACAAGTTGGTCAAACAAGAAAATAGAATTTTCAAGCAAGGAATAGTACCACTCGAATGTTGTATCCTTGAGTGATCGAGGAAATAGCTTAGCCATCAATGCATCATGATGGAAGAAATTTGTGCATAAGGCATTAAAGGCAGACACATGTGTCTATGGGTCCCCTTTTCCATTGTATTTCTCAAACTTAGGGGTCTCCATTCCTTGCGGGAAGGGAGTATTCAAAATCACAACTGACAACAGACTATGCTAGAAAAAGGGTTGAAAGATAGGTTGGGCAGAGGCTTGGGAGAGACTCGCCAACTGGCTCTACATCTTACCCATATTCTAAAGAAGAGTATTCAGAATAGGGTCATTAGAAGATAGAGGGCTAGAGGAACCTCCTCCAGAACTGCCACCAGAGCCACCACCAAGACTATCGGTGTGACCACCACTAGAACCATCACCAAAGCCACCGCCACCAGTAGGGCCTCCACTAGAGCCACCTCTGCTTCTAAATCCACCACCATGACCTCCACCAGAACCACCTCCACCAGCACCACCTTCACTACCAAATCCACCACCACTATCAAAGCCTCCACCACTCATCCTGCCAAAACCTCCACCACTAGAGGTGATTGGGGGGGTGAAGCTAAAGCCTAAAGGGACCTTGTTTACTTTGATATTTTCAGGTTTCTCAGAGACAGAAGGGATGCTAATAGAAGGGACCACGTCATCCATGTAGATAGAAATGGGAGGCATTAATACTCCTAACTTTCCTTCGTAATCCTCAAAAGTGGCTCCTTGCATAACACTAGGAGTGTTCGAAAGAGCATACGCTTCTGTCAAACTAGTAAGAATAGCTAAGAGCTCCAAGCCTGTTTGATCTTTTCCAATCATGTACTTTAGTTCACTGATGACCCAAGTGGCCCTAGCCATCTTTGGGTTCCTTTCCAAATTATTTTCTAAGGAACCCAACCCTTTATTAATGGCAGAGACATATTCTAAAGGGATTTGAACGGCCTCATACTCATCCACTAATAATGGCATAAGGGACAAAGGAGGAGTGGGGATGTGATCAGTTTCATCAGAGAATCCTATCTTTCCCCTTATAAACTACTCTTGTAGAGCCACACTAACAGTGGGACCAGAGAAAAGGCTTGTAGAGAAACTGGTAGTGACCTTCGTCCTTTCCATCGAGAGGTTTTGTACACTTCTCCTAATGATATACCGAAAAGTTGTGGACTAGGTTGTGATGCTCATAAACCTTCACAACAATCACGGATACAATAGTCATGGAGTACACAAGAGAGGTTTCAACACCAACAAATGAATAGATGTTGGTTCACATCAGGTTCACCAAAAATGTAAGAGAGGGGGACCAACCATGTTCAAGGCCCCAGGTCACAAAAGTCCAAGAGCGGAAGGTTGCCCTAACTTACCTCAACTTAGCACGATTTTGGGGAATGTGGGATGAGAATGATGAGGACTATAAAGTCCTTCAATCACCCGAACCAAAATGGAAGATGGGGCTAGGCGATCCAGTTTTTGGGTTCAACACTACACCTCAGGAAGCTCTCTTCCCGAGGATGGAAGCACGGCGCGCTAGCATCTCTCAAGTGTGTTGGCATTCGTATGACCAAACAACTAAAGAGACAAGGTCGAACCTAAGAAAACAAGCTAACAACCTAGCTAACTACTACTAAAGGGCCAAAATAATGTGATTAAGTAAATAAAATACTCTCTAATATGGTAAAGAAAAAATGCGAGAGTTAGGGTGGCAAGAAGGATCTCACAAAGAAACTCATTTTCCAGCTAGCTCCTTGAAAGCATGTTCACCTACACACAAAGAGGAGGAAAATGTTGGGTGGTTGTATAGGGCCCTGCCTTAGTCAGACCCCCGTTTAGGTGTTTCCACCTCCACGGACAACCAAGAAAGCGAAATAAAGAGAATAATGTAATTGAAGAACACTAAAGCACTACAAAACAATAAATGTGCTTACTCTACCAAGTAATAGAGGAGATGGATGGGAATATTACCACCTCCACCAAAAGCACTCAAGGTTGATAGGGGAGAGATTGAGAGTACTCGAGCCTCTGCTACAATGGTTTGGTCCCAAAATTTCTCTACTAAAGTGATGGAGTGAGGATATTTCTGCAATGGAGTACAAGAGTGTTGCTAGAATGCTTGAAGTGAGTGCAAGAGAGTGTGAGTGAAGTGAGTTGAAAGCTTAGATGATGTTCAATTAAATGCTTGTTGAAGGAGTGAATTTGAAGGAGAGAGTGAAGGAAAAGACCATATTTGGGTCGGTCGGCTGAAGAGGGCGTTACAACTTGACCACCAATGAGAAGTGTAACACCTCTACAGGTTTAGCCACATAAATCTTCTAGGGACGTAAGCATGCCATGTGGACATCTATGCACCGCACAGGTGTCCCCAAAATAAATTCCCCCACTAACGCTCAAAATAGGTGCCAAGTGGAATGAAAATAGTGGGCTTAGGTGTAATTAAGCCTCTAAACTTGGTTTTCTAAGGTGGAAAAAGGAAAAAAGGAGAATTTTCATAAGGGGTGCAAATTCACTCTTATATAGTTTGATTTTCTTAGAATTATGTTTTCATGTATTTTGATTAAACCTTTGAAGTATTAACAAACTAATCATATTGAGTATGGGTTATAATATTATTTTAAAATCTTGTAAGTTTTAGTGTTTTCTAACCCTAATGGCTTTAATTATGTTGTCTAACCATCACTCATATTTCCCCTACGACACTTCTTAGTGGTGACAACTACAAATACTCAAAAGGAGTTGATATTCCTCTTGTTTACACTCTTCTCATTGTTGTTTTCACTAGATCTACTTCAAAATCTAAGAATAAAGTCACCAAGTATATGTTTATAACCTCAAAAGGATAAAACCATTGTTATATACACTAGGAAAATAGTGAAAATTGAGTAATTCTTGACTAAAAAAAGTTTCGGCGTCCCACCAGATGTGCCAAAAATTGTTGTCACGAGCAATAAACCTTGACTAAGTGTAAAACTTAGCTATCTTGTGAAACATGGGAACATCTTTAAGTTGTGGGTTACTTATGGTGAAGATGAACCTGCAAAGATGGTTGGTTCCCTTGATGATCCTCCTAAAAGCTACTAATTTGATAAGAAAAAGGAGAGAACTAAAACTGAAAATATTACTTGATCCTAGGAGGTGATGCACCAAAAAATGAGACTTATACTTGTTTCAACTCACAACTTCTCTCAAAAATTAGCTTTACCCTATGCACAACTCAATTTTCACAAGCTCACACAATAATGTTTCATAAGAAGGTTGTATTTCAAGTTCTTGAAGGAGAACTAAAATAAAATGTTTTGTAATGAGACACAATTTAAGGATTTACCATTGATAATCACAAAATAAGATCAAATCATCTACAAAGATAACACATGAATTTGGAGAAGGAAAATATGCTACTTTTATTGAAATAGTGGGATTTTTTGCTGATGCAAATTTGAAAAAATACTAAAAATGCATAAAATTGCAGCTCTATATTAAAAATGTAACTCAAATAATTGAGTTACAATCTATTCTCTTGCATAAGGAAAAACAAAGAATAAAAATAACTAACTCAAAAAGAGTTGAATGCTTGGTTTTATTGAAAGCCCCACCTCTAGCTTAACTAGACTTATTTTTTGTGGAATAGGTTGAGTTTACATGATGATTTGAGAGTTGTTTGGGTGTGGAGCTCCTTCTGAATTGGTTGCAAAATCATGTAAAGCTTTGTGAAGAAGAGTTGACTTGACCTCTTGGCTTCTACATGCCCCTTGAAAGGTGCCTCAACTGAACTTGAATAGGTCTTCAAATAATTTGCATGATATTTGATTGGAATTAATGAATTTAATCAATTTGCATAAATAATTTAAGTTTTTGGGTGTACAAGGAAAAACAACCTTTATTTAAGGGCCCAAAATTTCCCCAAATTGCATGCTTATGGCTCAAAATTTTATTTAACTCCTAGTTGTACCCATGCAACCTCTTTAATAGGCCTAAACTGACTGAAAGTACCTCTAAAACTGGTCCTTTAGGCCACTTAACTTGTGAAATCATCTACATGATGATATGCATGTGATAGAGTTACTTGAAGTTACATGAAAATAGCTTGAAGATGACTAAATCTTCTAGGAGGCATAGGGGAACCTAGCAGGCTTTTAAATAATGCATGTTTCAAAACCTAAAATTGTCTCTTATATTTTTCATGATTATTTTCCTCACATGAATTGTAAATACTGACCTTTATGAACATGCAAATGCATTTGAGGTTTTAAAACACTATCACTATTCTTGATTTCAAGGTGTGTCTGTATACACCTAAAAATGGTCACATCATATTGTCTGGTAATTAATTAAATATTTTTAATATTTAATTAAAATCTTCGAATTCTATCTGCGTATAAATAAATTTAAATAATTTATTTATATTTCTTCTTTATTTCATTTCGATTAAATAAATAAGTTTATTTAATCATCTTTTCATATTCATTTCTTAATTGATTAGATAACTATTATCGTTTATTTATATTAATTATCATATAATCTTAGTTTGAATATTTTATTCAAATAAAGAATAAAATATTCTTCTTTTCTTCTAAATATCATTTATAATTAAATATTTCAAATATTTAATTAATTCCTCTAATTCGATTTTAATATCTATTCATAATTAAATATTCCAAAATATTTAATTAATTCTTCTATTATTTCAAATTCTTCTAAAGTCTATTCATAATTAAATATTTCAAAATATTTAATTAATTCTTCTAATATTTCATATTCTTCTAAAGTTACATTATAATTAAATATTTCAAAATATTTAATTAAATCTTCCATAGTTTGTAAAATCAAAAATCAAAGTGCAATAAATGAAATTAAATAAATTTATTTATTTATTTAATTTGGGGATTATCTTCAACACCCGTGAAACAAACTGCCCAAACAGAAAATTTAATTTTCTCTGTTTCTGTGCAGGCTTGTTCCCGTGGGTTGAAGACATGAATCCATCCTTCTCTCCAACTTCTCAACTTCTTCCATCTTCTTCTCAATTTCTCCATCTCTCACCTTTCAATTCTACCAGACAATATCACAGCCGTAGATTCTTGCCAGCCGGGATTGTGCCTGCAAAAATCTATAAATATGACTGCCGGGAACTCCAAAGGATATAGAAGTTTTAAGAACGTAAATTATAGTCAAATTGTAAGCATTCATAGCATTCATAGAATTCACAGTACTTTCATAGCATAGAATCATAGTAATCATAGCATAGAATCATGACATCTTCCATTCACAGTCCCTGTGCATAATCTACAGCCCCTGTCCATATTCATATTCATAGCATATAGGATAGAATTTCCTTTTGCATAACTCATTCTACAGGTTGCTATTTGGAGGAGCTGAGCTTATACAATCTAAGAGCAAAAGCTTCAAAAGAAATCATTGTAGATAGAGGAAGATGGAACGCTTCTAAAAACTATATTTATTTCTTTGTTTGAGTTTTCAGTATAATGTTTCATTTTGTGTTTTGTTTTCATTTAGATTACACCATATAAACATTAACACATTTTTGGCGCCCACCGTGGGGCTCTTGCGCCCTTTTTAATATCTTTTTGCAGGTTTCTTTTGACAGGTTACAGACAAAAACAGCGGAATAGCGCAGGAAACACGTCTTCAAGATTTCAATACCCAGTTTAGCACATTTAAGGTCTTTTGTAGCGCCCCTGAAGTTTTTTTGCAGCGCCCATAAGGTCTTTTGCAGCGCTCGTAAAGACTGTTGCAGCGCCCTTGAAGTCTTTTGTAGTGCCTATAAGATATTTTGCAGCGCCCATAATATGTATTGCAGCGCTATTAATTAGTATTGCAGCGCCTTTAATAGATTTTGCAGCGCCCTTAACCTCTGTTATAGCACATTCCTGTACTTTGTAATTTGTAAGTTTAAAACAGTCTAACTGATTCTGACGCAACCGCAGACAGTTAGTAAATTTTTAAAGATAAAATGAACCAATCCTAGGGTAGGCATTTAAGGTAAAATGAAGCAATCCTAGGGTAGTCATCTAAGGTAAAATAAAGCAATCCTAGGGTAGACATTTAATTTAAAATGAAGCAATCCTAGGGTAGACACTTCATATTTCGTTTTGGGCTTAAAAAGAATTTTTCTGTTTATGTGGAGCAACATCTTCACTTAGCTTAGAAAATTTTCATTTGGGGCTTAAAATACATTAGTGTTTGCTTTGTTTTGGTGATAGGCCTATGCTATCCCCTTAACTGGGTGATCAAAATGCCAAACTCACCTATTTCCCTTCATGCAATTTCCTGTTTTATTAGCTCCTTTTAGAAGGTCTGCCGTAGTGGGAAAAAGTACTCACCCTACGGGAACGACCTAAGTGGGAACAACTAAAGCCAAGTTTTCCAACCCACTATAATCAAATGTGGATGGTTGATGAAAATCCCATTCGAGGGTAGTGTGCATTGATAACCATCCCCAAAGCCTTTGTTCTAAAGGTAGGGAGGTCTCTCGAGGGAGTCTATCATTTGCCGCACCGAACGAAAACCCTTACTAAGAACTTAGTGTAGTATCTTACCGAGTCAGTTCCCGAACATTATATTAATCACAGTGCAGGGGAGGGAAGAATCTACCCCCAAGATACTCACCATATAACTGCCAAGGATTGTTTGCTCAGGGGATCCGGTATCCACTTCCGTCACTCTGAGTACGCACTTGGAAAAGACAAAAACACGGGTGCCCTTTCGGGGGTGACATGGCTGTGTGAGTCGACGCAGTTTTAAGATGTGGGTTGTTGATTGCTATGATGACCTACTTGAGAACTAAGAGTGAGTCTGTTTGAAGTGCTTATCACGTGTAAAACCCGTTAAAACACTTTTTGAACAACATTTTGATTATACACTTGATGTTTAGCATAGGACTTAAGACAACCATTTTACAAATTGTTTGATGTGTTTTCAATACACTAATTCAGATAAGATCATCCAAAACACTCATTATCACATTGATTAATCTCATGTTACGAGATTGGAAATCCACAACGTATGTAAAGAAATCTGTTTTCAAAAGGATTAAAAAGCCAAAGAAACCCCTCAACCACAAGAAACTATTGAAGAAACAACGATTCTTGTATCAAAGTCGAAAAGTTTTACTCAAATATAGAACATTTCTTCATAGGTATCATGATTGTGTTAGAGGTCTTTCAGATGATTATGCCATAGAACCTTTGTATTCACAAGCTTACTTTCAAAGAAGAGCCCTTTCTCAAAGGCATAACCATAGTCAACGTATTCGTTTCAGTTATATTCCCCAACCTGCAATCGACTATTCTACTCGTCCAACTCAAATTTTGCAATAGAGAACTTAGAATATATTAGGCATCTATTACAAAATCCATCCTTTTACAAAGCCATGATCAAAACTTCATAAAGTGCAAAATCATCCTTTTCTTGATCTTTTGCTTACTTTCCCGCTAACAGGATTTTCATCCTTCCACTTAGGGAATGAACACAAGCTAAAAGATTAGAAATTTTGTGTAAGTCATAGAATCTTCATTCTATCCTGACTTTCATATATCTCACATAAATTGCACTATTTCACTTTTTTTTTATCAAAAGCAAGTAGAACTTGGAACGAAACCTATGCCTGTCTTCACGAGATCTCAAAAAAAAATGGAAAAAGACGAGGGAGAAACCACTACAAGTAAAATGGGTGACCATACTAAAAAAGAAGAGGAAACGTTTAATCTTGATGAGTTAACAGAAGAAAAGCTTCAAGAAGCAGAACAAGATCCTCAATTCCATACTCTTATGGAAAAGATTTTAGAACGAAACAAAGAACGATACTTTCTTTCATTAGCTAATCAAGGAGCTAAGTTGCCTCACACTTTTGACATAGAAGGGATTAAACAAAGTCCTGAAACTCCTCCTAATGACTTTAGTGCTCTTAATCAACAGATAAAAGAATTACAAGGGCAGATAAAAGAAATGCAAGGGGGTACAACAAAGAAATATGTTTTGGAAGACATATCTCCTTATCCATTTGATAGGAGTCTTCAAATGATCCCATTTCCAAAACATTGCGAAATTCCTAAGTATGATAGGTATAATGGAAAAACTAATCCCATTGACCATGTTAGGGATTTCCGAAACATGAGTCTAGAATTTTCCTATGACGATACTTACTTGATGTGATTATTTCCACGAAGTCTAGGTGTACAATCCATGGAGTGGCTTTCAAAAATCACTCCACCTATTAAAACTTTTGAGGAATTAATAAATCAATTTATATCACAATACTCCTACAACATACAACACCAGATAACAATGCTTGATCTTTGTAAAGTGAAACAAAAAGTAGGAGAACCCTTCACTACGTTCTTGCAAAGGTGGAGAAGGTTATTTGCACGATATTCCCGTCCTATTCCTAAAAAGGAAAAGATGGATATCTTCATTAATAGCCTGGATCAAGAATTAAGCTATAGGCTTAACCTTCATTGTCCTCATAACTTTGAAAAATTGATTGAAAACGCAATCACCATTGAAGGAGCCTTGGTTAAAAGGGGAGTGATAAAACTTGATAATCCAAGTACATCAAATCAAAACAATAATGATAAAACAAGGTTTTGGAACAGAAACAAAAATGTTGTTAATGATGGTATAGTAGATGCAAATAATTTACGAACAAGACCATCTATTTTCAATCTATCAAGTGCTTCACGAAACAATCAACAGGGAAATACAACTCAACAAGGAAACAACAATCAACAAGGACAAACCTCCAAGCAAGAAAACATGACCAATCAAAATACCAATCAAAATCGTGGTAATTTCAATAATAATCTTGGCAATACCCAAACATCAAATCTGTCCAGACCTTCATTCTTTTCAAATCAACGGAATTTTACCGCTTTGGGTCAATCTCTTGAGTCTGCTCTCAAGGAGCTTCTTGATAATAAGGTTATCACCTTACCACCACAAAGAGATTATGAGCCATGAGTCAAACCACCATCATGGAATGACTCGTATTATTGCAATTATCATCAATGTAAGGGTCATAGAACAAATAATTTTCAAGCTTTGAAAAATCTAGTACAAGATTTAATTGACAATGGTACCATTACAATTGAGGGACATCATACCAATGACGATCATCAAGCATTCAAAGATCCTTTACCAAATTATCAAAAGGAGGAAACATCAGATACCAAAGCCAAAAGCATACATAATGTTGAAGACAATATAATCCATCACATCTACACAAATGATCAACGGGTTAACGTTATCAAAATCAAGGGAAAACAAGAATATCAACAGGTTAATGTGACAACAAGAGGTCAAGCAAAAGTTGTTCTAAAAGGAAGTTCATCTAAAACAACTATTTCTCCTCCAAGTCAGTATAATCTGGTTGATCAATTGAGAAAAACATCAGCTCAAATCTCCAGCCTGGAACTTCTCAAAATATCCCCTATACACAAGAATATTTTAGAAGAAGCCCTTGTAAACACAACTGTTGATACTGATTTAGATGTAAACAGATTTCAAGCCATGGTGGGACATTTGTCTTCCCCCACTTGTCTTTCATTTTCTGATAAAGATGATGCTTCCATGACACATACACATAATTCCTCACTTTATCTTGAAGTAATGATCCATAAACATCGAATTAGACGTGTCTTAATAGATGGAGGAGCCGGTTTGAATATTTGTACCTTGAAGTTAATAAATGCCTTGGGAATTTCAGAAAATGAAATTGATCCATGAAGGAAAATAACTATCAAGGCATATGATGATGAAGAAAGAGCTTCTAAAGGATTAATATTGCTACCTATCAGAGTGGGACCTGTTGTGAAGAATACATTTTGTCAGGTTCTAGATCGGGATCTTTCTTATAACATACTTTTGGGTCGTCCGTGGATTCATGATATGCAAGCAGTACCATCAACATATCATCAATGTATAAAGTTTTCGTATGATGGACAAGAAATAACTATACAAGCTGATTACAATAGTACCCAAACTTGTTCAAATCTTCGAGTAACTCAAGATGTCTTAGTACCACACAATAGGGAAGCTCTGGCTGTTTCATCTTCCAATCTACAAGTCCAATTGCAAGAATTGACAAAGAATCTTGATACTAAGCTGAAATTTAAAGACAAAGGGGTAGGTGAATATTCATTATCTTTCTCTACCTTACCTCCTTCTTCGAGGTCACATGGACAACCAACCTTATCAAATCAAAAGATTGTAACAGCTTCTACATCTCAAGCTTCTGTGCCAATCACAAAGTTTGATGGAAAATTCATTAAAGCTAACACTACCAAAGAAGAAGCTGAAGATAGGGACATCCTAAATTGGCTATACAAAGATGAAGATGAATCTCTCTTGCACATTAAGTTGCCTAAAGAACAATATGGTAAGGGATATGCTATCATGCAGAAGATGGGCTATGAAGGAAATGGTCCTATAGGAAAAAGAAGAGAAGGAATCGTGGAACCAATTCAACCTATTTCAAAGCATTCAAGTGATAAAACAGGACTCGGATATGCAAAGTCCTATAGGAAAAAGAAGAGAAGGAATCGTGGAACCAATTCAACCTATTTCAAAGCATTCAAGTGATAAAACAGGACTCGGATATGGCAAAGATAAAGAAGAATCTGCTTCACGCAAACACAATCAACTCATGAAAGAGGATCAGTGTCAGATAGACCTCATGAATCAGTTTTCCAATTGCAAAATAGTTCAGATATTGATTCTAATGAATATGAATGGGATACCATTTATAATGATGAATTTTGGAGGGATAAACAAGTTGATATCATACACAAGTATGCACCTGTTCTCATACAAGGAGAAGGCTCAAGGCCTCCACTTGATTATGTTTTACAAAGCAATCATGACTCAAGTGAGGATGAATCAGATTCTAACGAGATTGACAATCAACAGGAGAATACCATCATAGACCTTGTCTACTATGAGGATGATAACCATATCATGACTTTGACAATTCAAGACCTTACCCAACCTAATGATCCTATGCCTTTAGTTTACCCAGAACTTATTGATTGGGACATTGATGCACCTATCCATATTCCCACATTCAATGATGATGAGGACATTATAAATTTCATTTGTTCCTCAAATGAAGAAAATAATTGTTTCATTCAAGAATCTCATACTCATGATTTCGATAAGGAGGGTGTCAAGCCTCTTAGCTACAAAATAAATGAAATAAAAGATGGATCTATTGGTGAAAACCGAAAAATGGCAGTGATAGATCAACAAAAGAGAAAAATAAAGAGCAAATCCGACAGTGAAAACCTTTCTGAGGCACTGAAGGATGAGAAACTTGACACTCTTCCAAAGTATTATCATGAAAGATCTTCTATTTTGATCGAACCAACAGAATCAATCAACATAAGTACACCAGAGCAGCCAAAAGTTTTGCAACTTGCAGCATCATTAACAGTTGAAGAAGTCCTGAAATTCATGCAATTCTTGAAGGAGAATCAAGTTAACTTTGCTTGGTCATATGCTGATATGCCAGGGTTAGATCCTAATCTGATAATGCATCATTTATCTATTCAACCAGGGGCAAAACTTGTGAAGCAAAAGCTCAGAAAAATGCATCCACATGTTGCGTTACTGGTCAAAGAAGAATTAAAGAAGCTTTTGGATGTTGGATTCATTCAAACTATTGATTATGCAGAATGGATTTCCAACATTGTACCTATTTCAAAGCTAGATGGAAGGATTAGAGTTTGTACAGATTTCAGAGATCTAAATAAAGCTTGTCCCAAAGATGACTTTCCTTTACCTAACATAGATATGATTGTTGATTTAACTGCTGGCCATGCAATGTATTCATTAATGGATGGATTTTCAGGATACAACCAGATAAAAATTGCACCAGAGGATCAAGATAAAAAAGTGTTTACATGCCCTTGGGGTACATATTGCTGGAATGTAATGCCATTTGGCTTAAAGAATGCTGGGGCTACTTATCAAAGAGCAATGACAACAATTTTTCATGATATGATGCATACATTCATGGAAGATTATGTTGATGATTTACTTGCTAAATCTCACACACGAGAAGAACACCTGGAAATCTTATCAAAATTTTTTACCAGAATGGAGAAGTTCAATGTTCAACTAAATCCAAAGAAATGTGTCTTCGGCGTTACATCTGGAAAACTCCTAGGATACATTGTTTCAGAAAAGGGTATAGAGGTTGATCCAGAAAAGGTGCAAGCTATAATGGACATGCCGCCACCACGAAATATCAGTCAACTTCGATCATTGCAAGGAAGATTACAGTCCATCAGAAGGTTTATAGCTCAACTGGCAGACAAAAGCTTGCCATTTACACATTTATTGCATAAAAATGTCCCATTCAAATGGGATGACAAATGTGAAACAGCATTCAATCAGATCAAGCAATATCTTACGCATCCACCAGTTTTAATTTCACCTATTCCAGGAGAGCCACTCATACTCTATATTTCAGCAACAGAAGTATCTTTGGGAGCATTGCTAGCACAAGAAGATTCTACAGGTAAAGAAAGGGCCATATATTATATCAGTAGAACCTTAACAAGTCATGAGTTAAATTACAGTTTCATTGAAAAAGCTTGTCTTGCAGTGGTGTTTGCTTCTCAAAAGTTGCGACACTATATGTTGGCTCATACAGTTAAGCTGATAACCAAGATTGATCCATTAAAATACCTATTAAGCAGAGCTACTTTAACAGGAAGACTTGCAAAATGGGTAATGATCTTAAGTGAGTTTGACATTCACTATGTAGATCAAAAAGCTATTAAAGGACAGGTCATTGCAGATCAGTTGGCTGAAGCACCTTTACACGAAGAAAATCCAATGCACATTGAGTTTCCTGATGCAGATGTCTTCACAGCAACAATTCAGAAATCATGGACATTGTACTTTGATGGATCTTATACACAATATGGCTCGGGGGCAGGGATTCTCTTTGTTACACCTGAAGGACATACCATTTCACGATCATATTGGTTGATGTTTCCTTGCACAAATAACATAGCTGAATATGAGGCATTGCTCATAGGATTGAAAATAGCTTTGGAATGGCAAATTACAAAGTTGGAAGTCTACGGTGATTCACAACTTGTCATTAATCAAATTAATGATGACTATCAAACTAAAGATGATAAGTTGCTACCTTATAAGAACATGGTGGATGATTACAAGAAATATTTTGTGTCAATCAAGTTTTCACAAATATCAAGGATTGATAATAAAGCTGCAGATGCAATGGCTACCATTGCTTCCTTATTACAAATATCAGAAGATCAAACCAAATATGAATTTTTTGTGGAACAATTGTTTTCTCCCGCCTATGATAATCCTGAAACCCAAGTCATATGTCATTTAACCGGTTCTGATTCACCTTTATATGGCAAGACTTATACCTATTTGAAGGATAATATCTTACCTTCGGATTTATCCCGTAACCAAAAACGGAATTTCATTTACCAATCATCCCGTTATACATTAATTGCCAATGTCCTTTATCGACGTGGTCTTGATGGTACACTCCTTAGATGTCTTGAATGTAACGAATCTGCAAAATCCTTACAAGAGGTTCATGGTGGTATTTGTGGAACTCATTCGAGTGGTTTGACCTTAGCCAAGAAACTTGTCAGAATGGGATACTATTGGCCTACCATGGAGAAAGATTCTTTTACTTTTGTCAAGAAGTGTTCTAAATTCCAGATCCACGGGAATCTTATTCATGCACCTGCACAGGAACTGCAATCTTTCACTCCGACATGGCCTTTTTCTCAATGGGGACTTGATCTTGTTGGAAAAATACATCCTTCATCGTCAAATGGTCATAAATTTATCATAACAGCTACGGAGTATTTTACAAAATGGATTGAAGCTGTTCCTCTAACAACAGTGACTGGTAAACAAATATCTTCATTTATCCTAAATTACATTATTTGTAGATATGGAATTCCTAGTTCTATAATTACTGATAATGGAAGGCCTTTTAAGAATCAGGATGTGGATGAACTTTGTGAAAGATTTCACATCCAACACAGGTTCTCTACACCTTATTATCCACAGGGCAATGGTCAAGCAGAAGCTTCCAACAAAACTATCTTGAGGATATTGAAGAAGACAGTAAATGACGCTGGACGTGATTGGCATGTTCAACTCAACCCAGCTTTGTGGGCATACAGAACAAGTGTTCGCACACCAACAGGAGCTACACCATATGCCTTAGTCTATGGAGCAGAAGCAATCTTACCACTAGAAGTTGAAATACCTTCACTTAGGGTCTCACTCAAGGGCTTGATAAGTGATGAAGACTATAGAGTTTCTTGCCTCCAAGAGCTAGAGTTGTTAGATGAAAGACGTCAACATGCAGCTGATCATTTGAAGGGTTATCAACAGATCATGTTTCGTAGTTACAACCATAGAGTTAAACCACAGACATTTCAAGTAGGTGACTTAGTCTTGAGAGAAAATCCACGTAATCAGCAAGACAGAGAAAAGAAAGGGAAATTTGAACCTAACTGGCTAGGTCCATTTGTTGTCATTGCAGCATACGGTTCTGATGCATATCAGTTATCCACGTCAGAGGGGGACCTGTTTGAAGAACCGATCAATAGTATTCATCTGAATAAGTTCTATGTTTAAAAAGTCCTAAAAAAAATTAAAAAAAAAAAAAATCATAAAAAGTCCTGAAAAAATCAAAAAAATTAGAAAAATCTTGAAAAAGTGCAATAAAGAAAAGTAGTGAAAACCTGGCAAATAGGCGCTACTTGTGATCAAAATGGGCTCCTCCATTTATTAGTTTATGTTTTGTTTTCATTTTCGGCATCATCCATCCATATCTATCATCTGTATATGTCTTTCATATCCATATCATACAATGGAATCTTATGTTTCATCATGGCTTGATGAAATTTTGTACATATCCATACTCTTTAGGTAGTGTTTACAATGGGGGAAAATGCAGAAACATAGATTGAACAAGAGAGGGGCAACAAGCTTTTCGAACATTGCAAATAGACACCAAAAATAGTTTGAAAAAACACGACAAACATTGCCATATCAAATCAACTACAATCGATATCGAAACAACATGATCCAAACAACTATCGAAATGAGAACATCAAATGATGATAATCAAATTGGATGATCTTAATCTGAATAAATGTTTGAAATACTTTAAACAAGATTTGAATGGTTGTTTGATTTTCTATCATATCTTTGGAGTAATTCAATGATGTACTGAACTAGAAAACAAGGAAGGAGTATGATTTTTCTTTGTCTGTTGTTTGCAAGGAAATCATTAGTACTATGCCAATTGGTCGCGAGACATGCTCTACTACGTATCATGGATGACATTTCAGAATTTGCATGGGAAAAGGATTAACTTTTGTCTTTTTGTGCAAACAATACTCAGGTCATCTCGGTTCAATTATACCTAGATGCTTGTATTAACTTGCTATATCAAAAATCATGAAAGCAATACTCAGGTCATCACTGGTGCTAACATACCCTTTGATGCTTGTATTAACTTTCAACATTTCAAAGCTCTATGATGATACAAAAAGAAAAACTAAGCTCTCCAAATGGCACTATTGTATGGATGTCCTACATGGTTAGTATAGATTGCATTCATGTTAGAAACTGCATTTTGCATTCATAAATTTCCCAAAAAGTTGGCAAGGAATCAAATGGTTATATCTTTTTGAAAATATGACTGAGTATATTTTGACATTCACAAAAACATCATCTCATACATTTTCCTTATATATTTGCATTAGAAAATCATAAAATCAAAGTATACATCATAACCATATACATTCATTCATCAAATAAATTTCATCTCATAAATCATTTATAAAAATATTATAAATCATGAAATCATCATATCATACACGTCATATAGACACATCATATATCATCATAAATCATCACTGCATTTCATATATCTCAAAAATGAATGTCAAAATGTACAAGGATGTCAACTACAAATGATATAATATCATCAAAAATGAGATCATCTCACGGTGTATACAAAATGTCTCAACAGAAAAATCATGAAAATATCATATACAATGCACTAGGCAGTGCTATCCTCTAATGGAGTTGGCCTAGGACCTGTACCACCTGCCCTTGATGGACCTGCTCCGCCTGTCCCTGATGGTCCTCCTGGAGGTAATGGTTGTGTCACACCCCTGCTGGTAGTGCGAGACCGACCATGAGTAGACTGTGACTGAGCATAACTCTCTCTCCGCTTAGGTGGAACCGCATCATGATATCTAGTCCGGTAAAACTCTGCCTCTCGGGTGGCTCTGGTAACCTCTCTCATCATATCACTAGTCAAGGTGCTAGCTGCTACTCTCTGTAGGCTATCCGCCAAAGCAATGGCCTGCTCACCCTATTGTCTCGTTGCATCCCTCTCGGCAGTAACTGCAGTCAACTGTCCCTGCAACTGTGAAATCAAAGTCTGTGCCTGTGCTAGCTGGGTCTGCAAACTCTGTACTATACTCTGTAAAGAGGAGAGCTGACCTGATACTGTCGGATCTACTGAAGGAGATGGGTCAGTGTGTCACATCCGTGGACCACCTCTACTACCTCTGCCACCTCTCCTGCCACCTCTATCTCCACCCCTACCATCACCACCATCATCTCCCTCTGAGTCATCATCTCCTCCACTCTCATCATCATCGCTGTCCTCTGAATCATCACCCTCTGAAGCCGAATCTCTCTATCGACGTCTCTGTGCAATGATAGGAGTGATAGCCTCATCAGGATCAAACATACGTGGTGCTGGATGCTCTAGGACATACTGGAAATACTCTGGTGTTGTCCCTGCATCAAGGACATCCACTCGGTAATCCCACATCTGTGCTCCCAGACTGGTAAACTCTGCCACCGCTGTCTCATATGAAATCCGTGGACCCCACACTACAAGCTCTGGCTATCGCTGTGCATAAATCGAAGAACCCACAGGCATACCCTGAATCCGACCAAACTACCGACATACTCGTCCAGCAAGAAATCTCTCAAGGATCCATGTAGTCCGCCCAATCAAAAATCTAGAAGTACATACAAATGGCATCTCCCTCGCATCCTCTGGCCATGGCTCACAATCTAAATATGGTCTCCAGCATACTATATCCAGACTATCCAATAACCGCTGCCAATGCACTAGTTTGCCCAGTCTCGGCTGAGCAATAATGTGAGCATATCTCCATCTGTATGCTCGACCAGCTGGTCGCTGTCCTCGGGTCAATGGACGTAAAATAGCAAAGTGCTCCCATGCCCATATCTGTAATAATGAGCACCCAACAACAAAACTCTGGCCTCTACCATATACAATATGATGTAACTCATCATATAAATGGGCTAGCATGCATGTACCCCATGCATACCATGTCCCCTGCATCACCATACTCTCCAAAACACGACCCCATCCGATCGCAAACCCCTTCGACCTATGGTCGGGGCACAACACACCTCCAATAAATCCTGCAAGTACAGCTGGTAGCGGCGGGTATGTATCTATAATCTCGCCCCATGGGATGAAGTATCCAGCGATCTGATCATCTCGGAAAATCCTCCTCAAAGAATCAATACCTCTAACCTCTCGGCTATCAAAAACAACTATCTCTCCCATCATTGGGATCCGTAGGATGCGATATATGTCCTCAGGGGTCACTGTAATCTCGCCCGTCGGTAAATGAAATGTGTTGGTGTCACTATGCCACCGCTCAGCAAGAGCTGTCAATAGAGCCCTGTTGAGGCGAACCTCAGGCATATCAAGTAATGCACTCAATCCACACGCATCAATCACATCTCTATCTAACTGTAACAAATGTGGAATCAATGTCCATGTGCTCGGAAATGTCTCTCGTAACTGCAAAACACCTAATCTCTCCTGTTGACATATCATCAAAGCGAAATCAATATCAAATCATCATAACATATCACTCCAAAACTGAACATCAAATTATTTTTTTTTCATCATCATCATGAAATACGAATAATATCAAAATCATGTTTGTTTTTAACAACCTTAGAAGCAAATAAATCAATCAAACTATTTGTTTTTCATCGTCATGGAAAGCAAATAAGCAACATCACGTTTCTTTCTAACAACTTTAGGAGAAAACTTATCTGTCCTATTTGTTTTTAACAACTTTAAAAGCAAATCTATCAACTTTTATTTGTTTTTCTAACAACTTTGGGAACAAATTTATCAGGTCACAACAACATATGATTAAAAGCGCTACAAAACTACTTATAGGCGCTACAAAATTCCTCATCGGCGCTAAGGAAACTTAGGCGCTAAAGAATTAATTAATGGCGCTACGCTTTTGATTACGGGCGCTACAGAATTTCATGCGCTATGAAAACCATTAAGAGCGCTATCAAATTTATCAAATGCGCTACGGAATTTCATGCGCTATGAAAACCATTAAAAGCGCTATCAAAACTATCATATGCGCTATAGAATCAATCGCGCTACGAAAATGTTCAATTGCGCTACGATATGTATCATATGCGCTACAGAATTAAATGCGCTACGAAATATATTATATGCACTACAAAAATCTTTAAGGGCGCTAAAACACACTTTTTTACGTCGAAACATGCAAAAACGTGCCACAAAACGGAAAATTTTTGAAAGACAGGAGATTTACGGAACACATACCGGAGGTCCATAGTGCGCTGGCCGCTGATGTCGTCGGATACGCTCGAAACAGTGCTGGTGAACTGGAAGTGCCATAATTATCAACTCAGAGCTCAAAATTTGTAAATTTTACTAGGTTAAAATTGAAAATGACATGGAAAATGACATTTTTAACCTATATAATGGTAAAATTGGGGAATTTTATCATATTTTAACATAGCAGGGGCAATTTCTTCATCAATTTTTCATTTCATATCTTTTTGGGTCAATTTTCTTCATATCATTAGTTTCAAACGATGAATCGACATCTTCAAAATCATAAAAATCGAAAAATTTCGCAAAAATCCAAAAAAAAAAACAAAACAAAACAAAAATTCACAAAAATTCAAAATATTATCGATTCATCATTTGCGGGGGCATATACCTATCAATAAACCTAACATTCAACATTTGGGGCAAATTTCAAAATTCTTTGAAGCAATGCGTAAAACACATCACTTCAAAGAGGGGCAAAATGTATACACCTAAAAATGGTCACATCATATTGTTTGGTAATTAATTAAATATTTTTAATATTTAATTAAAATCTTTGAATTCTATCTGCGTATAAATAAATTTAAATAATTTATTTATATTTCTTCTTTATTTCATTTCGATTAAATAAATAAGTTTATTTAATCATCTTTTCATATTCATTTCTTAATTGATTAAATAAATATTATCGTTTATTTATATTAATTATCATATAATCTTAGTTTGAATATTTTATTCAAATAAAGATTAAAATATTCTTCTTTTCTTCTAAATATCATTTATAATTAAATATTTCAAATATTTAATTAATTCCTCTAATTCGATTTTAATATCTATTCATAATTAAATATTCCAAAATATTTAATTAATTCTTCTATTATTTCAAATTCTTCTAAAGTCTATTCATAATTAAATATTTCAAAATATTTAATTAATTCTTCTAATATTTCATATTCTTCTAAAGTTACATTATAATTAAATATTTCAAAATATTTAATTAAATCTTCCATAGTTTGTAAAATCAAAAATCAAAGTGCAATAAATGAAATTAAATAAGTTTATTTATTTATTTAATTTGGGGATTATCTTCAACACCCGTGAAACAAACTGCCCAAACAGAAAATTTAATTTTCTCTATTTCTGTGCAGGCTTGTTCCCGTGGGTTGAAGACATGAATCCATCCTTCTCTCCAACTTCTCAACTTCTTCCATCTTCTTCTCAATTTCTCCATCTCTCACCTTTCAATTCTACCAGACAATATCACAGCCGTAGATTCTTGCCAGCCGGGATTGTGCCTGCAAAAATCTATAAATATGACTGCCGGGAACTCCAAAGGATATAGAAGTTTTAAGCAAGTAAATTATAGTCAAATTGTAAGCATTCATAGCATTCATAGAATTCACAGTACTTTCATAGCATAGAATCATAGTAATCATAGCATAGAATCATGACATCTTCCATTCACAGTCCCTGTGCATAATCTACAGCCCCTGTCCATATTCATATTCATAGCATATAGGATAGAATTTCCTTTTGCATAACTCATTCTACAGGTTGCTATTTGGAGGAGCTGAGCTTATACAATCTAAGAGAAAAAGCTTCAAAAGAAATCACTGTAGATAGAGGAAGATGGAACGCTTCTGAAAACTATATTTATTTCTTTGTTTGAGTTTTCAGTATAATGTTTCATTTTGTGTTTTGTTTTCATTTAGATTACACCATATAAACATTAACACAGTGTCTGTTCATTCCTTGCTTGTAGACTACTATCCATTTTGACCTCCAAATTTCCCTCTTTACCATTGCGCAATCCTTTTTATGCTAGTGTGGTGATCACTATCCACATTTACATTGTGAATAATACCTTTATATTTTATATAAGATAGTCCATTTGATATACTTTGACACTGAACTAACCTCCTTGTCATAGCTTGAAGATGACTAGGTCTTCTAGGAATTAGGTTATGAATCATGACTACGATTAAACCTTGTCCTTGTTGTCTAGAAACTTCATTTCAGGCCTCTTCTTCATTAAATTGATGACTATTATTTATCACATAGTCATTTAATTATATTATTGTCCATCATGCAAATGATGACCATTATTCAAAATATCTTTATCTTGCTTAAGGCCTATTAAGGATCTCATCTTTGTCATGACTCTATTCACTTGCAAAAGACATTCAAACTATCATGGGTAGTGAATATTGTACCAGATACCATCTCTTCATCTCCCCTTGGTTGTAGTGTCACAAGTCTTCTGTGCTCTTCATGAAGTGATTGTACCTAATCTTCTTACCATGAGACTTTCACTTTAGAATATCATACCAAATAGTGACTTATCCTTGTACTAATTGTGTGGAGATCACTGTCCTATTTTGATTAGAATTATTCTCTCTTAGTTTATTTTCCATTGTCACAAGAATTGCACTCTTTAATAAAAAATTTAAATTTTCTACTATCTTTGTATTTAGGACTTCTATGCACGCATGGAAAACTATCATCTTCATCATGCAAACCTTGTTTGTACTGTGCCTTAACAAAGTATAACACTACCCGTTCTTGGTTATCTTGTCACTATCCTTTCAAAACTTTATTATGCATGCTCTTGATTGAGTGTCTCATCACAATTTTATGTCCCTACACTCCATGGACCGTGACTATCTTTCTTAAGGGACTGTCATATGCTCCTTAGACCATCCTTTACTATTTCACTATGACTCGATTGAAATATTCCTTTTGACACTACCCATGAACACTGTCACTATCCATATTCATTAGCAAATACCATCCTTCATGTGCCTTAGTTTGACTATCACTATTAAATTTTTGATGCTCCTAGCTCTATATGAATATCTTCATCATTATGGTTTCTTCACTATCATCCATATGATTGTCATTGACTGCTTCAATATGGAATCTTATCGTGACCTTACTCATTGGTATTTCGGGTCTACTAGGTTAATCATCTCACCGAAATATTTGTCCTAGGTCTCTTCTATCATCTAGATTGTCCTCTTCATGGTGCCTTGTAGTAGGTAAAGATTGTCCCATCACCTTTTTAAAACACTATTTTAGATATTCATGATTGTCCATTAATTTTTTTCTAATGACTATCTATGTTAATTGTGCTCATACCATTGTAAATTTTCTTGATGATTGTCCTTTATGAAGGTGACTATTCTCTTGTAAATTTTAAGGTAAGGATTATATTCTTTTAGTATCATCCTCTATTCATAGTTCTCTATTGACTATGATTGTCATATGAACTGTCATCATATTTCTTTTATCAACCTTCGATACATAACTTATAGACTACTTTCCTTTCTTCTTCTCAAGACAACTTCTCTCTTTGTAGCAATTAGACTGTCTACCTGTCTAAGTGAAGGACTAACATTATATCATTATAGTCATAAATACTATGCTTTCTCCTTATTATAGTCATAAATACTATCCTTACACATAGCATGATGACTTTCCTTTACCAGTTGATGCTTATGTGCTCTTGAATGTCACTCATCCCCTTCTTGATATTGTCCTGATCATGTCATAGTGGATGGACCATTAATTGTACTCTTGTGAACATGAGATTGAATGACTATCTTTTTGTTTCTTATCATGGGCATCTTCATACTCTTGCCACTGCAATCTTTAAAGAACTACATTTGCTAGCTTTGAGATGACTGTCATATCCTTTCCCTTAAATTCATTGTGACTATCTTTTTTAAGCCTATGTATACAAGTAGCATGTGTACATACAATCCATGACATATATTAAAGTATTCTTTGGTATTGAACATAAAACATCCATGCATATCCCTTAGCACCTGTAAACTTTCATAGACCTATCACTATACTTTTTCATGGTTAGGGTTTTGAACTTGGTGACCTATGTTTATTAATAGTTGTCTCTTTGATGTGGAATTCCTTTTCAAATTTGCATAATATTTTCTTCTATTCTCTCATCAATGATGTGACATCCTCTTTTCCATTATAACCTTCAAATATCAATAACATGAATATGAGTAAATTCCAAACCCCACTAGTTTGACCTCTTTTGCAAATAGTTGACAAGCCAATAAATGTAGTTGTTTGACCAATTCATAGGGGAGATGGTGCCATGGGAGGTGATTGCAACTTATGGAGTGATTCTTATTGAAGATGGAGGTGATGTGATCTTTGTGCCACCCAAGGAGGTGAATCCAAAATCAAGGGTTCTATGTTGGATTGACGATCTCTTGTAGAATTATGGGGGTTGAGAGAAGAGGCAATGATTCTTAGATCTAATCAATAACGGATGTGGTGCTAGAATGGTTTGAGAAAGTTGTGACTATAAGGAGCACTTAAAGTCCTCCATTGCTCCCTTTCTTCTACAATGTCTACCGTGAAGGTTGATGATATGAGTTTGTCCTTCTTATTATAGAAGAGGCACAACTAGAATTCTCACCTTCCACTATAGGAAACATATGGAGATGGTGCACTTATTATCTCCAAAATCTATCAACAAAATTCTTTCAATTTGAAAGTACTGTGCAAAGTATTTTTGATAAAGTAAAAAACTTTTGAAATGAGGCCATGGTACAAGTATTGGTGAGGTTGTGAGGGGTGGAGGCCAATGCAACTAAGAATAATGCCTCAAAATGGGAATATAGAATAAGATAATGGGATGCAGAGATGGGGTTAAGGGCCTTGGAATGGTCTTGAGTAGGGAAATGGTTCCTACAAACCAAGGTGTGGGAGGTTTCTTTTGCAATGAGATATAGAAAATGCATTAGAAATTCCTATACCCACTTGGAAAATCTCCTCTAAATTGAACTTTTTATAGTGGATGGATCCTAATGAAGCTAATGCCAAGAGTTGATTAGTAGATGCAATGATACAACACCTCCATAATAAGTATAACCCCTATAGCCTCAAAGAGCTATAATATACTACAAAATAATGATGCTAGATCCCTCTAGAATAGGCCAAATAGGCCAAAAATTCTTACAAATAAAAACTTCACGAAGCTTGCAACAATAGGTTGTAGGACAAAATACATGCAATAGGCCAATTTTTTGCCCCAAAGATGCAAAATGGGCAGATTGGCAAAGGGTCAAATTGGAACTTTGCTAAAAAAGTTTCATTTTAAAAAAAATTTTATGTACCATATGGATTTTTATGGTACAATAAGTACACAAAATTTAAAAATTTACAAAAAGTGAAAGTTATCGAAATTTACGAAATGAAAGGCATTTCTTCATTTTTTGGGCCTTTTAAACACAATGATAGTATTCATTTGGCTCCATAATGCTCTAATGATAGGGCTATGTTTGGGATCCACCTTGATACAGGAAGGAACATGCTCTCATGGATTTGATACCATTTTGGAGAATGCCAAGATCAAAGATCTCAAATTTATAACCTTCCACAAATGAAAATATGAGCTCTTCGATCTTGGAATTCTCCAACATGAAGCATATTAATATTTCATATAAATTTATTTGGAATATGGTGGAGAGTGGTAAGGACACAATTTATAAGGAAGAAACTCATGATAATGTTACATATTCAATTATAAAAGCATTAAGCAGAGATAAGTTCTCTTGGTGTAGGGAGGCCATGGGACTTGCATCTTGTACTTGATTAATTTAAAATTTTCTATTTATGTCAATGTAATGTATGATATAAAGAAGGATAATGTTACAAAATATGGTGATATTAACCTTGCAAATATTTTGTACTTCACATGTCTCCAACACCTTGAGAATGGTAAAACGGATGCCTATAGGGTGACTAATCAAATTATTTATTAATTGTTTTTCTCTTGGATGACTTGAATATTGGTTTTAGTGGATTAATAAGGGAGGTGGATTATTAAATTGATGGTTAAAAAATTATTAAAATGCATTTACACCACTTTCTTAATTTTAGATGATATATGAGAGAGTGAAACATCTTTTAGTATGTCAAGTAGGGTCCACATTAGTTGGTCACTTTATTTTGGAGTCTCAAATTATTTAATGTGTTCCCACTCTTTTCAATGGTGAAATTTTCTATTGGTTATGGTTTCTATTCATGGAGGTATTAAATATTTGTCACATGGGGTGTTAATTTTTTTCCATGCAATGTATATTGGTGGTTTAGTGTTTGGAATCCATTTATGGGTTTCTCCCTTTAGTTTTATATAAACTATATGTCATGGATATTTTTAATTGGTATTTTTTAGGTTGAACATTATTACACCACTATAATGTTGTGATATTAAAGGGATAAAGTTATAAGTATTAATATAACTCTTATATTGGATTAATATAGAATTGTCCTTTATTTTTTGGTAGATTTTCTCGAAAGGGTTTATCCACATATATTTGATGTTATGTGCTTATTTATATTTTCATGTTGATTTCAATTATCTAATTTGAATTCCTACATGATTATCCAAGTTCTATTTTATATTTATAATGGTTTATGACATGATCTAAACTAGATTGAAACACTTCATTTTATACTATCATTGCATTAGTTTACCTATTTGATCAACACCATCTTGGTATGTCCTTATTTTATTCTCTTTCTACAGTGATACAACTAGCATTTAAGAATGTGTTGATCATGATGATATCACTACACACTTTTTCCATATTATAATGGTTGAATCATATAATGACCTAAACATTAATATTTCTCTTCATGAGTCTTTATCCATCATTTCTTATATATTTGAGAGGTCTCTCTTAGAATTATACCCATCCCACAATGTTTCTGAAACGTATTATCCTCCAATAAATCCCAACCATTATATTTTTTTTGGAGTTGATGATTGAACCCCACAACCCCTAGAGATCACTTGTAGCCAAAACATCTTATAATAGAAGAGAAAAAATAACCAATTTTCTATAAAGCTTGAGATTTCTATTGATGCAATAATTGATATTTGTTACCATATAAAATCAATAAATCCTTGATAAAGGATAAATAATCCCTAAGTGGGGATATAATAAGATCATGACATGTGTCTTAATCATATGAATCGAGACACAAAAAACCACATGACCTAAGTAAGCTTAAGTATGCTAGTGTAAATAGGTCCTAATTAATAATCAATTAGGTGATTTATATTATGAATCTAATAGCCCCTTAAGTGAAACTTAGAAATTATAAAAAATAAAAAATTATTTATGAATATGCATTGATGGGTCCCAACTATAAGGATTGATGAGGTACCCATGTAGAAAAAAATAAATATCTCATAATAATAGAAAAGGAGAAAAAATGATAGGGAAAAAAATCTCTCCAAAGAGAGAAAATTAAATAAATTTTTACAAGTGAAAGAAGGTGAGAAGGAGGAATCAACATGACACCCCAAGGATTGATTCTATCAAAAAAGTACAATATAGAACCCCCAATAGGAAAGAAAGAAGAGAATATGAATCCCCCCAAAAATAATTAAGTAGCTTTTGTGTCAATGATGAGAGATTAAAGATATAATATGATCCATTTCCTGCAAAAAACATTCATCTCGTTGGGAATAAATAGATCCACTAGTGATTGAACAAGCCATTGCTATAATGTAAATGAATAGGGAATCCAAATACAAATGTGTGTATCTAAAAATTGTTTAAATTTCTACATGTTAGAATCAAGTGAAACCAATCCAAAATATTGTGAAGATTGATATAGAAAAACCTCCAAAGACAATGATGATGGGTCTATCATCAAAGAGGATATGGATGTCCTCAAATAAAATTCTCTAAATATAGAATATGAGACTCCACAAACAAGGATGAAATGTTTCTATATATGAATCCCAAGTAGTTGTATCTAGAATATGACAAATATATTGCTAAACTAAATCAACATGGCCCATTTATCTAGTGATACTAATCTCATTAGGAGAAATAGAAGATAAATATGTGGTTTCAATAGGATTATAAGTAGGAAAATAAGTCTGTATACCATCAAAGCATGCTAGACGTATAATATGATCAAGCTTCTCTAAGTTATCATCATTAAATGGTATCTTATCTACATCAACAAGGGGAATGAGATAATTTTTAGTAAGATCATTTGGGAATGGATAGATATGAGGGCCTCTAAATATTTCCCATTTAGTCCAAAGTATAGGGTCAATCATGATCAACACTAGAACAAACCAATCCTACAACATGATCAATCTTATTACCCCATGTTTATTTTCTTCTAGGATTTTTCTAGTTTAGGTATGACTCCATATAGATAAGACAATAGATTAATCCACTTCAGATGTGTCAAGATATCATTCTTCCAAGACTCATAATTATCCATATCTAGGAGTACCATAGAATAATGAATAGAAAACCCATGATACCTCCTTATGTGATAAAATTAGAGAATAATAATCTCAATACATATCAATAGGTTGAAGTGAAGTATCCTCATGAAAATTAAACCTTTTTCTAAAGGTGTCAAATTATCCATGTAATTGACCATAATATAAATGACACAAATTGAATAAAATATACCTAGGGGTAGATTATGGAAAGAGTACATAGATGAATATGAATATCTTCTTAATGCCTTTCCAATGTTGTAAGAATCATGAGAATCAAATATCTAGGAAAAAGTTATGAGATTGGAAGCCAAAAAGGATTATATGACAACTAAAAGACCCTATCTAAGAAAGTAAAACAATATTTTTTTTATAAAGTCCAATAATTCTATTGATGCAATAATTGATAATTGTTACAATATAAAATAAATAAATCCTTGATAAATAATAAAGAAAACCTAGGTGATTATATGATAATATCTTGAAATGTGTCTTAATCATATGACTTGAGACAAAAAATAATGTGACCTAAGTAAGCTTAAGTATACTAGTTAAACAGGTCCTAATTAATAATTAATTAGGTGATTTAACTTGCTAATCTAACAATTTCTCCACTTTCCTTATCTATTTTACCTTCCATATCGATCCCTTTAATATTGATATAATTACGTGGAATTTTCCCTCCACATCTTTCAAGTTTTAGTCATTACCAAATACATGTTAATTCCTCTTCCTCATTGTTTGATTTGTCTTATGTATATTCTAAAAATTAGGATATTGATACATATTACACACTCTTACCTATTCTCCTTCTACCCCTTATGATACTCACTCCACATACTTATGGTTTTATTTTCCTTTGGATCCTTTTATCCTCACATATCCTTCTATTTTTGGTATTGGTACCCTTTATTTTTACAAGTATAACACGGTCAAGGTGATCTATTGCATCAAATGAGACACTTATACACTCTATTTTTTAACACAAAATTGTGGTGATATCGTCTTGTCCAGACTCTATCCTAGCACCTTTACAAATCATGCTTTGGACTAGTTTTATAATTTACCTCTTAATCCTTTACATTCCTATTATAATATATTGTATGTATGTGTACAACATTTTCAATATAACATAGACCCTATAGTCCATCTTAAACTCATGACACCATGCAAAAAAAATTCTAATAATTTTTTTGGGGATATTTCTCCTCACTCTTATTTTCTATTCTTGTCCACACATGGGTTTCCAATCTTATATTGACTACCACCAACTTCTATTCCCCAAATATATCTTGAGTAATATCCAATAAAAAGTGGCCCTTCAACCATATCATTATCGTGTTAACTTATCTCTTATTGCTAGTCAATTTAAACAAACATTTCTAGAGCATCTTAAACTCAACAATGGTTACCCTTTTTCTACCTCTTTTCTTTTGGATCCAATTTTTTAGCCCCTTTCAAATGACCAACCTTATTCCCCTCCACACAATATGAACATTCTACACGTATATTGACCCTTCTATTAGAATTTTAGCTAACAAGCTTTACAATTCCCCAAATTAGAAAATGTGTTCCTTCATCCCTTATTTCTTGTGCATATCATAGAATTCTTGGACACTCTACCAATCATTTCCAAGATTTAAAGAATAATATTCATGATCTAATGAATGATGGTAGTATCACCAATTTTTGACACTATTATATTAGTATATGGGCCCAAATGTGTGAAAAATCCCTTGCTTGTGGTACACATAAAAATTCCATTGCATCCTTGCTACAAAAAAAATTATACAATATTCTATACATGATCTCACATAACTTCCTCCTCTTTACCTATTATTTTTGTGTATTTAGTTCCCTTCTTAAGGATCCTCTGAAACCCATTGTCAACATTCATTCTTCTATTTATAATTCTACATCTCATATGACTATAAATTATATCTTCTCTCTTGATAATCCCCCACTTACTAATATAAATATTTATACCTCCTTTATCTAGTATTTTCACTTTTGTCTCCCTTCACCCAACAAAGATTCTTGTCACCACTAATACATATTTCATGACACACTTGGTTGGGTTATCTTCAAATAAATTTTAGATCATTTGCAACCTTATAGATTTCCATTTCATGTCTATTATTGATTTACTTCTCCATTTCATTTTTCCGTATTGTATCTCACTAGTTTGTTTTGTGATTTCTTTTTACATAATTTATTGCTACACATATTATATTTCCTTCACCTTCTTCCTATGATTTTTCTCCTTCTCATATTAAGATCATTCCTCTATTTCTTATATATTTTTCTTCTTTCATGGCTTGAATTTATTTTCCCATTATGTGGTCATATGATAACAAGATCTTTCCTTAGTGTTGATATTTCTAGCATATATTCTTGTAGACACTGAAAAATGTCTTGAATGATATCACACACTCAAAATAGGTATACTAACATCATTTCATCTTGAAACCCATCCTCTTTTTGCTTAATTAATTAAATTAGCCTAGCTATTTAATTAATTGCATCATTTTTATCTATTAACCTAATTTATCAAATTATGTTAATTCACCCCCTTTCACGCTAACATTTCATCTCATTAAATTAAATAAATCAAACTATTTAATTTAATTCCCTAAGTCTTCTTATTTAATTAAATAACCCTAAGTTATTTAGTTAAATGTCATTTCACCTTTCCCCATTCATTAAATCATTCAATTTAATGAATATCACTTTAAATTATTCTAAAATCCCCTAATTGTATGATTAACATTATTTAATTCACAATTATCTAATTAATCTAATTTTCTCCAAAAGGGGAATATTCCCATAGAATATTCATTCCCCTTTTTGCACAATTAAACTTTTTTTTAATTTGCAAAATATCCTTTTTCCTCACCCATGAGAATATTCCAAAGAATATTCTCTCTCCTCCAATCATTTGAAAAAGGGAATATTCTCACTTGGCTTCTTGAGCAAGTTAAAATTGAAACCTCTTGAGCAAGTTAACCTTTGACCTTTTAAACAGGTCAAAAGTGTGTTTTTTTGGAAGGAATGAGAACCCTTGATTAAATTTCATCTTGCATTCTCACCCGTTGATGAGAATCCATGATCCATGCCTCTAATTTCCACCATCCTTGACCATTGATTAGCTTTTTCAATCTCAACCTTTCATTTCTCATTTTCTTTCCTATAAATAAAGCACTATTTGGAGACAAATGGATCCATCTTTCAATTTGAAAACTTATGTTGTTGGAATCACTCACACTCACACTCATACTTTACTCATATTTAGCTGCATATTAGCTTTAAAATTCCATTAATAGCTTTCATGCATCCATTTAACTAATTAGATAATTAGGGTTTGAATCCTTTTGGTTTAAATCTCATTTAGATTATCTTAGAAACTGCATATCTGAGTCATTTAGCATGAAATCATAGTAGATTAGCTTTTACATCATGCTAATTTTAGATTAAAATCATGTTTTCACTCACATATCACAACAGTTTCATCGATTCTCCTTAATAGAATTGATTGGAACAAGCCCACTGATCACGAGATTGGGAAAGGGTCATTGTTCCACACCAACACGACACCATTTCCAAAATGGGGTAAGTTTCAGATGGATTAGAGTAGACATTTAAATGATTTCACAGTTCATAATGTTTAATTTCAATAAATGTTTAGCTTAGCTTCCATTTGAATGATCTTGTTTAATATTGAGTATTAGTGGCATGAATATGCTTTGAATCTTAATGAATCAAGCGTAATTGGCCCATACTAATATCCTCGATTGACATTCTAGTGCTAGAATGAGGGAAACCCATCAATTTAATCAATTTCCATCTCAAATTCCATTTGTTTTAACTTTTGTAGAAAAGAGTGACGCCCCAGACAATTTCAACGATGCCTTTGTAGGGCGTCGCCATACAACAATGATATTGTCAGTCCAAATAGTGATTCCTATTAAATGCATCGATGCTAATTAAACAAACGACAACACTAAAAATTTGTAGAGATATAAAAAAATTGCAAATGGCGACACCCAACAAAATAGCGACACTATCGTGCTCTCTAGTTTGTCTGCAGAGTGACACTCTTGTTCACCAGAGCGACACTATCATGTACAACAACTCCCACCTCTGGTAAGAAGTTTAACAATAATTTTTTAGCATGTGTTTTAATTTTTTTGGTTCATCAGGGTACTAACATGTCTCTAACGTTGTTCTAGTTTTTAGAATAACACGGTTTTGTAGGTTGGAAGATACGAAGTTAAAGTGAAGAAGCATTTTCTTATTAAAATTTTATTATTGTAACAAGCATTTGATGCTTTGGGGCAATTATAACCCAATTTATTATGCTTTTTACTTTATGTTCTAGGACCTCACTAAATTTCATTTGGGTTTAAAATGAACACTCAAACAGGACTAAAATTGAACCCTCATCTCATCATTGTCTTTTGGGTTTAAAATTGAACAAGGAAACTTAAAAATTTCATTTGGTGCATTAAATTAATTCATCTTAGCTTTAGTTGGTAAAATGAATCAGTGTCTGCTTTGTTGTGACACACTTGTAGTGCGTATCCAATCCCCTTGTGCTTCATGTAATCTTGGGTGAAGAGAAACACTCCAAGTGTACTTCATTGTTTGTGTGCACTTATAGTATGTATCCAATCCCCTTGCGCTTTGTGCAATCTTGGGTGAAGAGAAATACTTAAGTACACTTATGCTTTGTGTCACCCTTAAGAGAGGACTTACTATGAGACACACCCCACAATGCGAAACTCATAGGCAATTTCTTGCAAGCACGTTTACCAGTAGACTATATTAAAGGTTGGGAAATCATAAGAAAGTACCTTCTATCCTAGATTGTATAACATACTACACCTAGTACCATGTATTTAGTGGAATGGGAATGGTAGTAAGAGCCTTAAGTGGCAAAGTGGGCATGTATATGGCTAGGTGTTTTTAGTTTGTTACTAAGAGCCAAACTATTTATCTACCAAAAATCATTAGTACTTGTTGGTGCAAGAACGATCGTTCTAAAGCCGCCCCACATTTGTACTATTAATTGTTGAAACAAAAAAATACTTAGGATCTTAGGATCTTCAAGATTTTGAGATTTGGTGGTCCTGAGAAGTGTGTGTCGTGGAGGGGAGCCAGTGTCGCCAAATCTCTAACTGTTTGCAATGTCTTAGTGTTTGGATAAATTTGAGTGGGGACTCAACAAGTATGGCCATTTCAACCTAGGATTGTAAATGATTGTGATTTAGTTTAATACATTGCTTGGTTCCAAAACTTTACAAAATAAACATTCACTATCTTCCTCAAAATTTCAAACACTTTGGCTTAAATATGGATACCTTTTGAAATAGCCTTGATATTACTGCTTGTCCCAAGGATTTCTATCCTTAGAGATTTCTAAATATCTTGACTTATATCTCAATCCATATTTTCCAAAGAAAACATAGGAAATTATGGATTCAAGTTCATGATTCTCACAAAATGGACATTGTGAAAGTTATGATGTTCTTGACATAAACATTTAGTTTGAAAACTTAATCAAGACGAGTGTTTTTCATAAAATAAATTCACTTAAGCAAGATAAATTGACACAATTGAACCCCACATGACTATTTGGAGACTGATTACTCCCATTGAACAACCTAATCTTGAAGGTGTTATCATTCATCCAAACTTTGAACTCATTAATGGGGAACAAACTGATATCATTAGTAGTTTGAGAAGCTTCACTTTTTTAACAAAACAAACACCCGCTCAGTGGAGAAACACTACAAAAATCTTAGACGAAGAAGAGGAACAAACCAATATTGAGGTTGGACGACCCATATTACCACCACCTATGTGGCAATAAATATCTTCCTTTCTTCGATAAACTTGAACTCTTCTAAATGATCTCATGAAAAATTAGAATCCCCAAAAGAAGGTCTATTGGTCGTCACTTCAAACTTAGGCATCTCAATTCAAAAGAAATCAAAAACTGTATTTCAACACTCTACCCCAATAGAAAAAAATTGTTAGTAAACTTTTATGAACGCACATTGAGGAAACATCCACACATGTACATATTCTTTATGAGTCAAAACCCAGGTCTTTTTCATGATAATCAACCTATCTACAACCTTGGTCATTTTCATGGTTTTGAACTCCTCTAAATGATCTATCACACAATCAAAATCTGTAGGGGAAGATATACATGCCACCATTACAGACGTAGTATCGTAATTCAAATTTTGGTAGGAAGTGGGCCTTAATAATTTATCACAATCGTGACCTCTTGTTAACAAACTATTATGCTTGAGCTAGGAGGAACGAACCAGATTTACATACCCACATCTATCCTCTCATTTAGGTCAACAATAGTCTTCAAGATTGAAAAACTTTAGAGGTCTAGCATCATTCTCACTACCTTGGTCTTGGAAAACAAAGTTTCACTTTAAGTCGACATTGGGTCAAAAACTTTATTCACCCCTCCATCAAATTTCATCCTTTACCTCATTTAGCTTTGTAAAAAAATTGAATACACTACTTTTTAACTTAAGCATCAATAAACCCAAAACCCTAACTTGGCTATTTTTTATATGAAATGAATCCTTTTCCATGCATTTAGGTAAGTTAGTTAACAATCTTGAACAAGTCTATCTTGAAGGTCACGATTCTACCCTAAAGATTTCCAAGTTCATCAACATCCTTTATCCCAACATCAAAACATCAAGTGTAATTCAAAAGTGTTGTCCCAAAAATGTTTGCAAAGATCACTCTCCACATCACCCATCTTTTCATCCCCTAC
Organism: Sequoia sempervirens; assembly: GCA_007258455.2. NCBI lineage: Eukaryota > Viridiplantae > Streptophyta > Pinopsida > Cupressales > Cupressaceae > Sequoia > Sequoia sempervirens. The sequence continues at coordinate 14,315 of VDFB02031273.1, read as the reverse complement.
TATCATCATTGCTCATAAAATACTTAAAGCATCCCTTTTACCTATATTTGAGTCAGCTAGAGAGTTCAAACATTACAAATCACAACACAACTCTCTCAAAGGTGACAAAATTTATGGTAAAGACAAGATCACAACACACGAGAATTATGGAGAAAACCAAATTCACATTTACCTCAAGTGATTAAAATCCTTTAGAATTTTATCTGAGAAGTCAAGATACCCCATCACAACAACCATCATCTCCATCAAGACCATATGAGATAGAAGACATCACGAACAATCCCTTTGAACTTACTAGGGAGGAAATTATGGAACGTCAAGCCTTTGAAAATGTAGCTCCTATTTCCCCATCATTTGTTACATAAAATTTGACACACGACTTCAAAACTCCATCACTAGGGCTAACTCAAGCATTTGCTCCTAGTCTTGCAACTAGCCTTTCCAAGTACTTTGGTCTAACTCTTCCATTTGAGAGCAACACACTTGTGGGTACCCTCAATACCAATCCTCCATCCCAAACAACCATGTGGATACCTATCTTTGGTGATCCTCCCATTCCTAAAGATCCCAAAAAACCATATAAACCTCTTGAACTTCATTATTCCACCATGACCTCCACATATTGAGGACACCCCTCTTCATCCATACCCATGAGTACCACAAGTGTTCCCACCATCATGCAAAGTAGTATAGACCAAATTTCTCAAAACAACACACAAGGGCATGTCAATACTATACCATAGAGTCAACCCTTAATTCAAATTGGGACATCTTTACCTAATCCTCCCATTGGTTCATCTATACCATTGGTTTCACAAAACACATCCACCCCATCCATTATCAACCCATCTCATAATAATTCCTTGTTCACAACTCCCACCACCCTAGGTAATACAAGTTGTTTACATCTCTAGCACAAGGAAATCCTTAAGACATGGGACAAGGGAATATTTTTCATCAATGGACTCAAGATCCTAGTGTGTCATTTCCATCACAAAATCTAATGGCACCATCTTCATCTTTTCCTATGGTCCCCTTTACCATGCAAAATCAAATGGGACCTCAAACTTACATTCCCCCACATCAATCCACCATCTTCCAAGGGATGTTAAACCAAGGGAACCCTTCACCTCTCATCAGCAATCAGATACCCACTCAAACCATCAACACTCACAACCCATCTCAAATATCCGAACAACCACTTGATCCTACATTGCAAGCACATTCCCTAGCTTTACAACAAGCACAACAAGCTTATCAGAAAGCCATTCAATAGCAGCAACAACAACAAGTAGCCCTATCATCCCAACAACAACAAGCAACCCTAGCAGCCCAATAGTAGGAACAACAAGAAGCATCCTTAGCCTAGCAACAACATCAAGTTCATCAAGCATCTTTAGCATCACAACAACAACATCAAGCCCAATAGCAAGCCCTCATGGTGCAACAACAACAACAAGCCCAACAATAAGCCCTAGTGGCACAACAACAATACCAAGCCTTACTAGCTCAACAATATGCTCAATAGCAACAACAACAACAACCAAGTTCCTACTATAATCCTCAATAGAACATCGTCAATACAAACACATTAGGAACATATACATCAATACCCCAATCACCTTCACAAAATATCACACCACCATACACCCCATACAACACACCTTATCATATCAAAAAACATTCGTGATCCCACCGTATGTTCCTCCACCAAACCCATAAGATGATCTATAATGTAGTTTAAGGCACTATCTCAAGAAATTCAGGACCTTTGGATGGCAAGACAAAGAATCCCCATACACATAATCTATGTCCTTATCCATTTGACCAAAACATAACAATGGTACCATTCCCTCTTAGTTTTGAAATCCCAAAATTTGATAAATACAAAGGGAGAGGAAGTCCTATGGACCATGTAAAAGAATTTAACATCATGTGTATGGAGGTGGCCTACAATGATTCTTATTTAATGCTCCTCTTCCCTCAAATTTTGACAGGTCCTACCATGGATTGGTTTTCTCATCTACCTTCCAACATCAAAACTTTCCAGGAAATTACCAATAAATTCATCAATCACTTCTCCTTTAATCTAGGCATGGATTTAAGTCTAGAAGAACTATACACTCTCAGGAAAAAGGATTTTTTTTTGTGAATTTCTTACAACGATGGAGACAAAGAGCTAGTAAGAGCAAGTGGCCTCTCCCTGATGAACAACAAGTGGGAATCATCATAGAAAATCTAGACCCAAATCTACCATTCCACTTGAAAATGCAGTGCATCACATCTTATGATGAGCTTGTCCATAGAGCCCTTAACATCGAGAACATAAAAAATGATGGTGTAGTAGATGCTAAGGTAATCCTAAGTGATCCTAGGCAAAACAACAATCATGCTGCTAACATCCAACCAATTGTGCAGTAAACAACACCTCTTCAAAATAATCAAATCAACAACACCTACATTCAACAAAGGCGAACCACTAACAAGAACAACTATCCTAAATATAAATACACACATTTATCTGAACCCATAGAAACCATCATGAAAATTTTTGTAGAGTCAAATATGATAATACTTCCCAACTTTGAAAACTACCAAGAACCACAAGAGAAACCATCCTAGTACAACGAGAACGACATTTGTGACTTTCACAAGATTAAAGGACACAAAAAAAAAAATTGCATGAGGCTCAAAAACATTATCCAAGACATCATAGAAAATGACACCATATCTGTTGAGGTACCAACAGGGAATCAAGATCTTAAGATATACAAGAACCCTACGTCGGATCATAGCAAAGGGAACAACAACAAAAAAGCTAAGGATTACACAAACGTGCAACATACCTATTCTAATGTAGTTGCTTCTTATGATTATGTCATTATGGTTGTCACCATCAAAGGGCCTAGTACAAAGTGTGGAGTCACCATATGACATGGAAAAATTACCATCCAAGGAGTCCCATGTCAATCTAAGGCACAACCTACTTTTCCAACATCTAATCCTAGCAAGTACAATCTCCTAGAACAACTTAAGAAGACCCCCAAACATATAGCAATCTTATATCTATTAAGGCTATCCCCCGCATATAAGTAAATATTGGAGAAAGCTTTGTCTAAGTCATCCATTCCTAGGGATATTGATACAAATCAGATTCAAGCTATGGTGGGGCATATCACTAATCATCTTCTCACCTTCTATGAACAAGACCTACCATCACAACCATCTCATAATTGTGCTTTACACCTTGAGGTTATAATTCGTAAGAACAAGGTCAAAAGAGTCTTAGTAGATGGAGGTGTTGGATTGAAAATTTGCACCCTTCAGTTGATCAAAAATCTGGGCTATTCAGAAGATACTATTGAAAATACAAAGAGTACCACCATTAGGGCATATGATGACCAATAACAGGTATCACAAGGCATCATCACATTACCCATCCAAGTGGCCCTGCTCATCTCAGAAACTACATTCCAAGTGTTAGAACTTGATCTTCCCTATAACATCTTGCTTGGTCAACCATGGATCCATGCCTAAAATTTGTAGCCTCAATTTATCATCAATGTGTGAAGTTTTCTTTTGAGGGTAAAGAGACTACCATCCATGTAGATCCTAAGCCTCTTTACTACTGCAAAAATCTTGAGGCCAAGTTCTATAAGATCCCCCAAGTACCCAAGAATGACGAAGGGCCTACACCTTCTACCTCATTTGTTGACCTATCATCCCTTGCATCCACCTCTGAAACAATTGAACTCATTGTGCAAAACATACCTGATATCAAAGCAGTGATCCAGGATGATGGTTGTGGGAACTATAAGCTAATGAAGAGCACCTTTGTCTTAGGAGAGCTACCTGTTCTCCTTAATCTCATGGGAAACCCACATCTAACAATAAAGAGAGTGAAACAACCAAGATGGCAGCTACTACCTTCACCAAGTGGGGGGATTTGAATCAAGAAGATGCCAATGAGGAAGATATCTCTAAGCTCCTTTATCAAGATGAATGGCATGTTCCTGCTCTTCCTATGGAAGATGATAACAAAGGCTTGCAGTTAATGAAGGGATGGGGATATAACAAGAATAAGAAGCTAGGATAGAATGATAATAGTTTACTAGAACCCATCATTCCTGAGAAACGACAAAAGAATCTTGGCCTAGGTTGTACTACTAGCAAGGTCACCCTTATCAGCAAAGGTACTTATGCTAAATGGGTTAAGGCTTCCTCTTGGTTACCTACATCACTCGATACAACCTTAGATGATTTCCCCCTTGATGTTACTGACCTATTTGAGAATAACTCCCTCTTCATGATATCCATAACATCCTTCACTCTGAGTGATCAACCAACTCAAATACGCCTACTATACCCCCAACTCATTGAAATGGACCAACAAGGACCACCAATTCTATATTTATTTGAAAATGATGAAGTGATCTCAAAATTCATGGGAATTCGTGACAACTTACCATGGGAAAATCACAAAGCAGGTTTTGACATAGAGCTCAACACAAGGTCATACTAGGGGGAGATGATTGAATCCTTTAGTCGAAAAATTGATGAAATGCAACTAACATGCAAATCCTTGAGTGAAAACCACATTGTGGCACTCTTTGATCCTAAAATAGTAAAAACAAAGGATGCATCCAAAGGTGAAAACCTCCCTGAGGCACCCCAAGCTGAGGGATTCAATCTCCCCCTTAGTGCAATGCATTCAGAAAAGTCAATATTGCTAGCAGAAAATGCCACTCCAGTTAATGTGGGAACATAAGAAGCACCTAAGATCACCTTCTATGTTGAATCTTTGTTGGATGAAGAACAAAAGAACCTGGTAGCATTCCTAAAAGAGCGTAGAGCTAACTTTGCATGGTCATACACTGATATGCCAAGGCTTGATCCCAAAGTAGTTGTGCATCACTTAGCAGTTTATCCTGAAGCCAAGCCAATCAAGCAAAAAATATGGAAGATGCATCCCCAGATAGAATTTTTGGTGAAACTAGAGTTACAAAAGCTTCTTGACATCAGATTCATCTGATCGATAGATTATCCTAAATGGGTTTCAAACCTGGTACCAGTCTCAAAACCCACTGGGAGAATCCAAATCTACATTGATTTCAAGGACTCAAATAAGGCATTCCTGAAGGATGATTTCCCTCTTCCTAACATTGACCTTATTATGGAATTAATGGTAGGGCATGGAATCCTTTCACTCATGGATGGTTTTTTAGGCTACAATCAAATCATGATCGCTAAGGAGGATCAACACAAAATTGCATTCACTTGTCCATGGGGAACCTATAGTTGGAACATGATGCCATTCAAGTTAAAGAATGCAGGAGCAACCTATTAAAGAGAAATGACCCTCACATTTCATGACATGACCCACAAAACAGTGTAAGATTATGTGGATGATATTTTGGAAAAATCAAAGAAAAGAAGTGAGCACATAGGAGTCTTAGGACCCATCCTCAATAGACTTGAAGAGTACTAGGTACGACTAAATCCAAAAAAGTGTGTCTTTGGGGTTACATCAGGGACACTTCTTGGCTTTATCATCTCACAAAGAGGGATATAAATTGATCCAACAAAGGAAAAATCCATCCTCAACATAGAACCACCGCAAACACTAAGGTAGATGAGAGGATTACAAGGAAGATTTCTGTCTAGTAGGAGGTTTATAGCACAAGTATCAAATAAAATCCACCCCTTTTTGCATCTTCTCCACAAGGGAATAACTTACAAGTGGGATGAGATGTACGATAAAGATTTCTAGCAAATAAAATACTATCTACTAACACCTCTAGTGCTCATTCCACCAATACCAAACAATCCACTGATCATGTATATCTTAGCAACGTCAGTAGCACTAGGAGCTCTTCTAGCACAACATGATAAAAACAGAAAGGAAGGAGCTATCTACTACATCAGTAGGACTTTGGTGGGCTATGAAATGAACTATTCACCCATTGAGAAAGCATTCCTAGCAGCAGCTTTTTCTTCACAAAATTTCAAACACTACATGTTGTCACATCAAATCAAGCTCATTGCAAAGATCAACCCACTCAAATACCTATTATCTAAAGCAACTCTCATAGGGCGAATCAAAAAATGGGTAATGATCTTAATAGAGTTTGACATAGAGTATGTAGAATGCAAGGAAATCAAAGGAAAAGTGATCACAAAACAACTAGTAGAGGCACCTATTTATGTAGAGAACCCTTTAATATCTGAGTTCCCTAATGAATCAGTGTTCCTTATCAATCTCATAGCTCATTGGAAGATGTACTTTGATGGATCGCTCACCCAACATGGATTAGGAGCAGGTGTTCTTTTCATCACCCCTCAAGGTGATTGCATTCCAAAGTCATATTGGCTATCGCTCCCTTGTACTAACAACATTGTTGAGTACAAATCCCTAATCACATGTCTAAGGATAGTGGTTTAGTGACAGATACATGAGATGAAAGTCTATGTAGACTCACATCTGATTATCAACCAAGTCAATGACGACTATCAAACTAAGGATGATAAGCTTACCCCTTAAAAGAAGATGGTAGAGAATCTCAAGGACCTTTTCATTGACATAACTTTTGAGTAGATTCCTCACATAAACAACAGAGTAGTAGATGCCATGGAAAAATTCAAATCATTGTTATACATGCCGAATGTCTTGCAATGTGAATTCTTGGTAGAAAAACTTCTTGTACCTACTTTCAAAATCCCTGAATCTAAATTTTTGTGTCATTGTTGGTCCTGGATCCCCATGGTATCATGACATATTTACCTACCTTATTAGAGGAATCCTCCCATTTGATTTCACCTCCAACCTTAAAAAGACATTTGTTAAAAAGGCATCTCGATTCATGATCATAGGTGATACCCTTTATTGCTGAAGTATTGAAGGGACATTGCCACAATGTCTTAACCAAGGGGAAACCTTAACTTCTTTAACAAAAGTTCACGACGGAATATGTGGTTCCCATTCTAGCGGTGACTTTAGCTAAGAAACTATTAAGGATGAGGTACTATTGGCCAACCATGGAAAGGGAAGCTCATCGGTATGTGCAGAAGTGTGTCTAGTGCCAACAACATGGAGATTTGATTCATGCTCCAGCTCAAGAATTGCAACCAATGATCACACCTTGGACTTTTTCGTAGTGGGGACTTGACCTCATAAGAAAAATCACTCCAACCTCATCCAATGGCCATAAGTTTACCATAACAACCATTGAGTACTTTACCAAGTGGGTTGAAGCCATTCCTATGACCTACATAACAAGGAAGAAAATTTCCAAGTTTATCCTGAACTACCTAACCTGTCGTTATGGTGTTCCAAAAACCCTCATCTCATATAATGGAACCCCCTTTAAAAATTAGGATGTGAAAGAGCTATGTCAAAGATTCAATATCCAACACTGATTCTCTACCCCGTATTATCCCCAGGGCAATAGTCAAGATGAGGCTACAAACAAGACCATTCTAAATATCATAAAGAAAATGGTCAATGAAGCTAGTTGTGACTGGCATCTGCAACCAAAATCCCATCTCTAGGCTTATCAAATAATGAAGAATACAGATTATCTTAGTTGAATGAGTTAGAATTCCTAGATGAGCATCATCTTGATGCCCTTAATCACTTGCAAGTATATCAAAACTGACTGAAACTGAGCTACAACAAGAATATTAGATGTCGGTCTTTCTAGTTAGGGGATCTTGTCCTAAAGTAGAATAAAAAAAATCTTCTAGAATAAGATAGAAAGGGAAAGTTTGAGCCTAACTGGTCGGGTCACTTTGTCATCACAACAAGCTATGGATCAAGAGCATACCAATTTTCAACACCTGAAGGTGAACCCTTGCAAGAACCAACCAACAACTTGCATCTTAAAAAAATTTATGCCTAGTCTTGAAGGGTATAAATCTAAAAATACAAAAAAATAAAAAAATGATCAAAATCCAAAAAAATGAGAAAAAGGGATTGAAAACAATAAAGAAAAAAATTGTCCACTAGTGAAAGTCACTTCAGTGGCACTTTGGGCAAGTACCTTGGTGAAAACTTGGCAAACAGGTGCCTTGCATAAATAAAGCACCTCCATCTATTCTTTGGCTCTTTATCCTACCATTCTTTGCATCATTCGTCCTATTTATTCATCCATCACCTTATCTGCATCCTTATCATAGCTTGATGTTGTGAAGTACCGTATCCCCTTAGTACTACTTAGCATATTCCAAAGGTCAGTTTTTCCTGCCTATATCAAATTAGTCTATTGCATATCACACTAGGGGTAATTCATTATGGATCATATTGGGTTCTTGTATATCTTAACAGTTATCAAAAATCCAAAAAACATTCATAAAGTATTATCTGAAAATACCAAAAATATTCATAAAACATTCAGTAGAAAATCCAAAAACATCAAATCCATGTACAACTAAAATCCAAATCATTCACAAAATTGTAAAGTTAAAATCCAAAACATCCAAAACACATCAAAAATCCCTAAAATGGTTGAACATTGAAAATCCAAAAATAGTGCCCTATTGTCGAACTACATAATCTCTGAGCTTGAAAATAGGAAAGGCCATCATTGATGTGCCCCCGAGACACCCTAGGTTAGTCCTTTAGGAGTCCTTCATAATAAATTGGAATCTCTGAACTATTCATATCTTCATCTTTTAATAATTCAAGTTAGTTGAACTACATGGTCTCTGCGTGTATAATGTAGGCAAGGCTTATCTTTGATCAGCCCCTGAGGCCCCTAAGATAGGTATTTTAGGTTAGGTTCTTTGTCGAAACTCTCATAAAATCCCTAAACATTCAAATATCATAAAATTATTAAACTTCAGAAATCTAAATCATTCAAATCTCAATCTATTCTCAATCCAAAATCTCAAATTCTCAGTATCAGAATAAATCTCAAAATATTATCAATCCATCCTATTAATCATCTAGCAAGTCATAAAGTGAGAACTTAAGTGTCAAAATCTAAAGTCTAAATCATAGGTAAATGTGTTAGTGAAGTTTTTATCAGTGTCTTATCATTAGTAGCATCATCCTACATCAAACAATTTAATCAACATGTCCTAGGATGTATCCTTCCTATGATGGACATAAATATCATACATCACCTTAGCTAAAATTAAAATGGAAAGAGATATAGATAACACTGACTATTTTTCTTTGATCTTTTCTTGTGATTTATCTTAATGACCCATTATAAGGACCTCTTGATGATGTCTATCAAAAAAAATTAGAGAGAAAGGAATGGGGCATCGACCATTATCTTTCGTTTGATGTGCTTTTGGGTACTCTTGTAAAAAAATCTTGGCACATACTTGCTTGGTTGTGTGTAGGAAGGTTGTTACGAGTACATTGTTGACTATTGCATATGCTTTGGTCCAATATATTCTAGGCTTCTAACTTACATTCCAACAAGGTTTCTGTATGTCAAGATGTGAATAGGAACTATCCTATCTGTTTGGAAAATGAAAGTCCATTACACTAAATACAATGTCGTCTTGGTTATCAATACCTCGATGCATAGTGTCTATGTGTTATATCAAACAATAAGGAATGATGGAAAATCCCAATCACAAGAAGTGAGCAAATCATAATCATCATGCATTTCTCATCACCATCTCTAATAAAGTCTTGGTGGATCATAGACTTGTTGGATCTTTTGAAGAAATCATCAAAATCAATGGTCAAATCATCTTGTTTCTTCTATCTTCTCTCCATACTAACCTGGTATCATGACAGTCAACAAAAAAATCATCAATACATCCATCCTGTATCCAAAAAATCATCAGTATGCATAAAACATCAACATAATCATTGCATATCACATCATACATTCTACATCATCATTATCATTTGAGTTGTGATGAATAATATAGATTTTTTATTCTAAACATCTTAAATCATTGCATCATAGATCATAAACATACATTGCATTATCATATCATAATCATAAACATATACATGATTCATCCATACATCCATATGCATACATGATCATCTCATAAAACTGCATAGAAAATACATAAAAAGAAATGCATCCATAATATTTGCATACATAATCATAGCATAACATCTACATATCATATCATCCATCCCATAACATGTCATGAAAAAGATGATGAAAAAGAATATAATATTGCATCCATCCATATCATTACATCCCATGTATCATCGCATATCACATAATCATCTCACATCATATGCATCCATACAATCATAAGCATGAAATAAGATGAACACATTATATCAAATTTGTATCTATCTCATATATATATATATAAATGACTGTCATGGTACAATATCTAGATCAATGTATGTATATCAATCATAAATACAATATCCATGAGGCTATCAAATAGGAGCCCATGAATGTATATCTATATCAAATAATAGGGAAATAAAATCAAAAGGTGTCTATACAATCGAGCTAGCCCTGATAGCTGCTCCCCTCTCCGGCCTATCTCTCTAGCTAATCCTCAGCCCTAGGCCATGCATCACTCCTCTATGTTTATTCAAGCTATCTAAATGCCTGTGGAACATCTCTGTGATAGTGCATCTTGTAATAGGTTGCCTCAGTCACAACCTATTTGTATAGCCTAGCAAATACAGTCATGCCCTGTGTAGCTATTTTCATCGCCTCCAACTGTTGGGGAAGACCAATCTCTTGATCTCTCTCAATAGTCACCATCTGTACCTATTTCCTTGCATGATCGCTCTCCACAGTAATGGCCAAAACTTGTTATCTTGCCTAGTCCCTCTCGGCAATGATCATCAAAATCTATTGGTGGGCTTGATCCCCCTCACCTGTAATCGTCTGTACATGTTGTTGTAGTTGTTGAATCTATATGTCTCGGGGATCTGGGCCTGATGGTGGTGGCTGAATGGGTTGTTGCTGCATTGGCTATGGCTAAACAAGAGGTTGTTGTGGATGTTGTTGTCCCACTGGTGGAGCCTTGAGAATCTTCCCATCTTGGCCATCATAGCCATCCTATCCCCTGCCTCTGCCCCTACCTGCTCCCCACCCCCGTAGTCTCCCTCGTGGAGGAGTACCCATTGGATTTGTCAATCGATGAGGGGGTGTAAACCATTCATCATATGCAGGTATCATCTGCGCGTCCTCCTATCCTTGGTTGTATGCCCATGGTTGTGCCACTAACTATCATAAACCCTCGACCACCTATGGACTTGGGATAGTAGGTCCCCATGTGGGAACCTCTCAAGATGATCTCACAAAGATGTCCCTATATGCATTGTTGGGCCTATACTATTGCTCACCAAACTATCGAGCCACCCTATCTAGCAAATATCTCTCTATAATAGTATGCTCTCGACCCTACATGTACAAGGTCTTTTTGAAAAAAAAAAAGTTGTTGCATGTCATCATAACATGCTGCCATCTGGAGCCAAGGTCACCATCTAAACACTGTCATATCATCGAGGACCCTGCGCCAGTATGGAGGCCCAAGTTTCCTTGTATGCTAGAGAGTGATGGAGCCCCTGTATCTCCAAACCACAGGATCATCTGGCTCAACATTGACCATATGCACAATCAGTTAGAGCACTGCAATATGCTCCCAAGCCCAAATATGAAACAAGGTAACCCTCATGCTAATAGCTCTACCGTCGTAGTAGACAAAGTCATGCATATCATGATACAATGAGGCCAACATCACTGGCCCCTATGCAAATAGTGTCCTCCTGTAGAGCATCCTATGCCATGCCAAGCCCCATCCTAGGTTGAATCCTCTGCTCTGTCAGTCAAGAGTGACCAAACCAGAAATGATGGCTGCAATGATCAATCTAAATGTGGGCACTCAACCTCTATACATCTCAAGGTTGATTTGTGAAGTGACTAGAATGAGGTCCTCAATCTCCATCACCTCAAGGTAGGAATCATATCTGACATCGACATGATAAATCACATGCTTGCCATGTATCGAAAAATGTAGAATCCACCACACATCCTCTAAAGTCACTGTCGCCTCACCTGTCAGAAGGTGGAAAGACAAAGTCTCGCTGTGCTATCTCTTGCATAATGCCATCATCATAGCCAGATGTGTCTAGACAATGGGCATATATGTAATATACCATAAGCCGATCTCCCCTAGGTGATCCTGGTGCAACTTGGATAAATCACCAAATCTCTCCAAAAATGTGGTTGGTGCTCAAGAGACATCAAAGGTGGAATGACCTCCTGCACTCACAAAGCACACGATGTCAAAATTCAAGAAAATTTGACTCAATTTGGAATTTTTTTCTCTAAATGATGACGGTGTCGCTATTTACAATAGCGTCACTATATTTCAAATTCCAAATTGACACCCGAAGGCATTCGAATTGCAAATAAAAAATTGTGTCGCTATAAACATGTGTTGTGATTTAAACTTTGGAAGCCCTAACCCTAATTTTCAAATCAGGAAGTGTGTCGCTATAAATATATGTGTCACTAAAATTCATTTTAGCATCGTCAATTCTAATTTTAGCGTCTCTATATAGCAATGCCACCAAAGTTTAAAATTTAAAAAGCATTAAATGCATCAAAAATTCAAATTTCAAATCAATTTTCAAGTTACATACCGGTGGTCTTGATCGTAGAAGCCTTTCGTACTCTCAAACCCAGTTGGAAATGTGTCGTGGGAGCTCTCCTCCTGCTATTTCATCAGAGGGCCAGAGCTCAAAACAACAAGAATTCTCTATGGTGTGAATGCACAAATGAATTGAAAGTGACCCTTCTTGGCTAATTTATGCAAGAAAATTAGGGTTTTTTCCCTAATTTAACCTTCAAGCTAGGGTTTATAATCATTTTCACCACTTTTTCCAAACTCAAGCTTATTTTGCATTTTTTTTGCATTTTTAGCATCTTTGCAATCCTGGTCCCTCTGGACTTTTGGTATGTATTTCACTCTTCATCAAGAATTTAACCACCCAAAAATTTTGCTCTGCTTTAGGTAAGGAATCGCAATGCCATTCCCAAGAATGTATCAAAATCAAAACAAAACGTTGATTTAAGCAATAGTTTTTAATCCAAAGAGCATCAATCTTTGAACCAAAGCAGTAGGTACCTCGCTTCAAAGAGGGGCAAAATGTAGACACTAAAAAATGTCCTAAATGATATCACACACTCAAAATAAGTATACTAACATCATTTCATCTTGAAACTTAATCCTCTTGCTTTAATTTAATTATATTATCTCAGCCATTTTAATTAATTGTGATCTACTTTCGTTTATTAACTCTGAATTACCAAATCGGTTAATTCCAAACCCTTTCACAAATTTTCAATATTTTCATCTCTATTAAATTAAATAAATCAAAATCATTAGTTTAATTTAAGTTCTTCATTGAATAAATAATGCTACGTTATTTAATTAAATGTCATTTCACCTTTCCTATTCAATAAATTATTCAATTGAATGAACATCACTTCAAAGAATTTCTAAAATCCCAATTGTGCGATTAACATTGTTTAATTAACAATTATTCAATTATCTAATTTTCCTTCCAAAGGGGAATATTCCCATGGAATATTCCTTCCCCTTTTTGCACAATTAAACTTTGTCTTAATTTGAAAAATATCCTTTTCCCTCACCCATGAGAATATTCCAAAGAATATTCTCTCTCCTCCAATCATTTGAAAAAGAGAATATTCTCACTTGGCTTCTTGAGCAAGTTAAACTTGAAACCTCTTGAGCAAGTTAACCTTTGACCTCTTAAATAGGTCAAAAGTGTGTTTGTTTGGAAGGAATGAAAACCATTGATTAAATCCCATCTTGCATTCTCACCCGTTGATGAGAATCCATGATCCATGCCTCCAATTTCCTCCATCCTTGACTGTTGATTAGCTTTTTGAATCTCAACCTTTCATTTCTGATTTGCTTTCCTATAAATAAAGCACTATTTGGAGACGAATGGATCCATCTTTCAATTTGAAAATTTATATTGTTGGAATCACTCACACTCACACTCATACTTTACTCACATTTAGCATATTTTAGTTCATTTTTTAAGTTGCATATTAGCTTTAAGCTTCTATTCATGGATTTCATGCATCCATTTAGCTAATTAGATAATTAGGGTTTGAATCTTTTTGGTTTAAATCTCATTTATATTAGCTTAGAAATTGCATATATGATTCATTTAGTATGAAATCATAGTAGATTAGCTTTTACATCATGCTCATTTTAGAGTAAAATCATGTTTTCATTCACATATCACAACAGTTTCATCAATTCTCTTCAAATAAATCAATTGTAACAAGCTCACTAATCACGGGATTGGGAAAGGGTCATTGTTCCACATC